>ML677334.1:47263515-47328126 GCA_007922305.1 Dermatemys mawii
TCAGCTGGCACTGGTTAGGTGCAGGTTTGTAATTGCAGTGTAGACATACCCATAGAATGATTTTATTAAAGGTGAGTAGAGGAGTGTTTATTTTTCTGATTTTGCTTTTAAAAAATACAGTCCTAGGCTAATACAACATTTTCAAGGCTAAAAACTTGGTAAGATGGCAGATCTTAAATAGCCAGACAGACTAGGAAGTAGTTATACAGTGCTATGGTGTCGGACTTACAGTGGTAACACCTTTGACCTGGGGTTTCTGCAGTTTTTAGGTGTAAGAGTAGTCTCATTTGAGCTCAGTGGGAGTATTCACATAAGTAAAGATTACAGGATTGGGTCCTTGGTCTGTTATACTGAATCTTCAGTTAACTTAGGCCTGGTCTCCACTAGCGGAGAAGGTCGACCTAAGATACGCTGCTTCAGCTACGTGAATACCGTAGCTGAAGTTGACATATCTTAGGTCAACTTACCTGCTGTCCCCACAGCGGCAGTGGTCAACAGCGGGCTCCCCCATCAACTCTGCCTTGTGCCTTTTGACGAGCTGGAGTTCCGGAGTTGACAGGAGTGCCTCTAGGGATCGATTTATCGTGTCCTGACAAGACGCGATAAATCATTCCCCAGCAGATTGATCTCTACGTGTCGATCCAGCTAGTAGTGTAGACAATGCCTTAGAGGAGTTATATGCATTCAGCCCTGGCCAACACTGGAGCGGGGGTGGGTGGGGAGAGGACGCCTAAGATACACAACTTAAGCTACATGAATAGTGTAGCTGAAGTCGGCGTATCTTAGGTTGACTTACCTGGCCGTCCACACAACGGCAAGTCCACTGCCGCTCCCCCATCAACTCCACTTCCGCCTCTTGCAGAGGTGGAGTACTGGAGTCAGCTGGGAGTGTGCTTGGGGATCGATCACTACCCGCTGCTTTGGCGGGTAGCGTAGACATACCCTCAGAGTCTTAGCTTAAGCCCCCATCCATTCAGCTCCATGCAGAATTTCCCATGCATAGCCCCAGTAACTTTACTGAGGCTGCGTGTGGATGCAGTTGTGTCTGCATAAAGCTGCTTGTCAGATTGAAGTGTGTGTGTATGTTCAGTTAATGTTTCAGATGTATATTTTCTATGTAGAAGTAGATGCATTGGGAAATATTTTCTACATTTCATATCGGACTATAATGTTACAGCAAATATTTGAAGTTCATTTTTGTACTCAACTTTCATTTGTGTGCATTTATGTTTTGTGCTTAGTGGGCTTATTTTTAATTGTTTTATTAATCTTTAATTGCTTCTTAGTCCAGATGTACACTGTCTGCAAAAACTACACTTGTCAATAGTTAGATTTTTATTTTACTGAAATATTTAATCTAGATGTTTTTAAAAAGTTGAGATTACTGAAGAGTCAGAGGATTAGTCAACAATCATTTGATGTATGCAAATGGAAATATTGTGTAACTACTGCAGCTTTAAACATTTTGTGACATTTCAGATTTAGGAAGTTGGAGCAAATGGCAAGCAAGTTGAAGCAAACAGGTTTTGAGATTAAACACTGACCTATAAAGAAGGAGAACGACTGTAAAGGAAAATGAGGGTATTTTTAAAATGTGGTTCAGTATATATTTATCTGAGATAGAGATTCTTGCCTAGACTTGCTTATCTTCATACCAACAAAGGGCATCATTTTAGTGTTAAAGTATTGTGATTATAAGGAATATTTCTGATGTTTCTGATAGTTGGTGTGGATGACTACAGCTCAGAGTCTGATGTGATTATTATACCTTCAGCCCTGGACTTTGTCTCACAAGATGAAATGTTGACACCTTTGGGAAGACTGGACAAGTACGCTGCAAGTGAGAACATATTTAACAGGTATGCTTTTTAAATGTCCTGTTTCTGTTAAAAGAACAAGGTCCATATTGTATACTTACCTGATTAGAGTTCATCTGTGCAACATGTAAATGTGTTAAAAAATTCTTTTAAAAATAGATTGTCAGGTTAAAATTCATACATTAATCCCCCCTCCACATACAAATCCCTTCACCCTCCCTTCCCTTCAAAAAAACAAAACCAAAACATTTCTTGCCTGTTAAGTAACCTTAATTCTCAAAGATCCTCAAAGTTTTTCATAAGTGGACTATATCCTAATAGGTTCCTGTGAATACTTTCCCCCCATTAACAATCACATGGTAGTAGTTGCCACTGGGCTGTCATAATTTATGTGGAAAAGTTATACTAGGAAAATATTATTTATGTAATGAAATGTAGTGGCTGCAAACAAGGAGTGCCAGTGTCTTGTGACCTGCCCAGCTCTCAGCAGACCATCAAGTATCTTGTGGGTCTTTGGTAATCCACAGACTGCAGTTTGGGAACTTTTTCTTTAGGGTATTAAAACTGGAAACATTTTAAAAATCTAATTTACTTTTCCCTCTTTTGTGCACTTGGTTTATTTTTCCCACTGTGTGTTTGATAATAATGCAAGTGGACTAGTTATTTCACATTCTGGATTTTGTGCAATAGTACTATGTAGTCTATAATGTTTGGGTTTCATATGCTGCAAGGGAATGTTTGAATCCAAACCAAAACCTCTTTTTGTTGGAATTTTAAAAGATCATGAACATTCTGATATTAATATAAGTTACTATAAAAGTGTTTTTGGTGTTTTACTTTGATAAACCTTATATTTTAGACCTAAACTACCTTTAATAATGTATGTTTATGTACAGGTCTTAATTTTTAAGCTTGCTTCCCATATACTTTTCAGCCACATTGCAGATTAGCCTGCTAATTTTGGTATTTTGGGCCCTTGTTCTTTAAAGATTTACACATACTTAATATTAAGCGTGTGAATAGTCCCAAAAAGTGACATGCCTCCGGTTTACTAGACTGGTCCTTCATTTTTCAGACTGAACTACAGTTTTTAAATGTTCTAATTTAGTAAAGTTTAGCTTCTTATAGTTGTGAAAAATTTTCTTCCTCTTCAAGTGTCTTGCATTTAATAGTTCCTGGTGTTAATTTAGGTTTACATCTGTGGAGAAATCCCTGACACCCCAACATTACCTCAGAGTTTTGCAACTGAGGGTTGAATCAGCAGATGACCAAAGTAGTAGTTGTTTAAATAAACTTTCTAAGGCCTATGGTATTTTATTGTGATATATAATAAAAACCAGTTAGTGAGGAGAACCAAACTTTTGTAATTGTCAAGGCTATAAGGTTCAAACTTATCAGGAATAATTCATAACTTCCCCCCACATGCATTCTCAAGAGGTTTTCAACTCCACTTAATAAAATAAAGTAATATTTTCTTTCTTTTTCTCTGTTCAAACTACCTTTTTCCTTACACATGCATGATTGGTTTATTTCCCTCTTTTCCCTGTGGCCCCGTTATGGGTTGATACGTACATTTTCTTATAACTGCGTTAATGTTATTAAGTGTATACATTTCAAATGAAAATTATTCCATTTCTAAGGAAAGACTGCTAAAGTATACTTTATCTTTGAAACATAGACTCAGAGTTTAGATTGGGAAGGTGTGTTTAAATGATGTCAATAGAATTTGAAGTTATAGATTTACCATTGTTCTCAAGACAGGGTTTGGGGTCTTAATCTACTTTAAAATCACATCTGCTATTTGCCAAGTCTAAGGGGTGAGGTGTGTGTTTGTGAGTATTAATCTTTCTGTTCTTAGTGGTAAACTGAAGTTCAGTGTAAAATTGGGAATTGATGCAGAAACTCTTTTAGGTTTGTTTATTTGTTTGACAAATATTCTAATTACTAGTAATAAATTTGCTTGTTTCAAGGTTTTTTTTTTTTTTGTTTTTTTTTTGGAAACTTGAAAAATCTTCCAAATCATGATTTAGAATGTCTGCAGAAAGCAAATGGCAACTTTTTCTAACCTTCCTTTATTTTTTCTAAATGTGTGCTTGTAGGATGAAATTCATTTCTTATGCGAAGCTCTGGTAAAAGGGTCTTCCACCACTTAAACCCTGGGATAGAAATTAGGGGAAGAAAGGGATAAAATGGCTGCACATAGGAAGTTTCTGTATCTCACCTGTGCTCTGTGGAGAAGTCTTGGTGCTGGTTCCAAATCAGCAAGCGGTTAAGAGGAGTTTGGCACGCCCGGGTAAAGTTATCTATGGTTCTTTGAGTATATAACTGTGGATCCAACTGTAGGTGCGTACTTGCCTCGTGTGCACAAAATAGGAGTCTTGTGAATAGCCGTGTTCATCGAGGCGGCTGTGATAGTCAGTATAAGGAGGACCTCATGGCTTCAGGCATCAAGTATTCCAAAGGAGGTGCAAGCACTCTACGGGTCTTTTACTATGAAGGGATGGAGTTGCTCAGTGATCACACAGACAATGATCTGCATTCTTTGAAGAATTTGAAGGCTATCGTGCATTCCTTTGGAATCTATGCACTGTCTCTTTATCAAAAGCAGTACTGTTAAACTCCTCCGATGAGACAGAAGGGCCTGTCCTATCGCATCAGAGAACCCAGTTATCCACCCAGGAAAAAGCCCAGATACATCAGGAGGTGCCAGTCTGCTACTTCTCAGTGACACATTCTGCGCACCACTGGCAAATCGGCATATTTGACGGGACTCTTGGGAGCCACATTAGAGCAACTTTAGTGAACATAACCTGCGGAAGCCACCTTACTTCTTGCACCAGCCGTGGTTTGCCACAAGAAAGAAGAGTGTCAGCATAGTCGTTGAAATGAAATTTGATAGAAATCCTCACCTTAGCCTGCCTCTACACCAGTTCCCTCTCCCTCTTCAGGGATTTCTCGCACAAGAACCTACTGCAGGCGTAAGTGGTTTAATTACTTTGTCTAGGAGCCGAAAGAGATGCTACCCAAATATAGGGGAAGATGCTTCTTTTTCTGTATTTCCTCTTTCTTCTGTAGAAAATGGCTCTTTGTCCTATGGTAGATCTGTGGAGACACCACAAATACATACATTACCTCAGGTTCAGGATGGTAAAACTTGCCTCCCTCATTCCATCTCTTCAAGAGCAAAACTGATTAGCGGCTTGACTTACAAGACATGTACTTCCTATGGATGGCTATACAGAAGTATCTATGATGCACAGTGGGTCCCAGCCATTACCAGTACAAGGCACTGCCATTTGAACTCTCCCTGAGATCAATGATCTTGACAAGTTGCCTAGTGGTGTCAGCAGCAGTACACTCAAGGAGGGGGGTCATTCATGTCTACCTGTACCTAGGCAATTGGCTGATCAGAGGCAGGAGTCTAAATCTTGTCTCATTCCATCACAAATGATAGAGTTCATGTGAGCTACAATCAACTCTCCATTGGTGAAAGCCTATCTCCAAAGGACAGGTTCCGCTCTTTCTGATTTATAATAAACAACCTAAAGTCAAGTCCTCTATGATAGTGTAGACTTGCTGAGGTCTACTAGGCCACTTGTTGGTGTACACATAAATGACACCATTTTCCAAACTTCATCTTTGGTCTCTACAGCTTTGGCTGAGGGGCGAGGAGTACTTGTCCCAACATCAAGCAAGCGGGTCAAGCAGGAGTAAGAGGGTCACAGAGTAAGAGAGCACAGTTGGTGGTTAAACCCAAGAACGGACAAAAGGATGTTCAATACTCTGCCCCGTTTGACAATGATACTCATTACAGATACTTCAGGAACAGGATAGGGAGCCCATCTAAACCATTTGTAGGTCCAGGGAGCCTCGTCCCAAGATGACCTGAAACATAAACATCATGGAGCTCATGCCCATAGCTGGCTTGTAAGCCATTTTCTACCTTTCATGGTACAGATCTTGACGGTCAATACGCTATATAAATAGGCAGGGAGGAGCTGGTTCATTACCCCTTTGACAAGAAGCCATCAAGCTGTGACATGCTGCCCAATTGAGAGAGCTCCATTGGCTCGTTCTCTTTCAGAAATCAGCAACAACTTAACATATTTCTTGAGCAGATCTGCAGTAGCCGACAATCAGTGGTTGCTGTGGAAATCCATCACAGAGCTGACATTTGGTCAGTTGATCTTTTCGCCACTAAGAACAGTTCCAAATACCCATTATTTTTTGCTCCAGAGGAATAAAATGCCCAGTTTTGTTGCCAGACTGCTTCCTGCAACAATGGACTCAAGTCCTGAATGCATTTCCACCAATTTTCCCCCTGATCCTGAGGTTGATAACCAAGGTCAAAAGAGGCAAGGCCACATTGATCTTTGGAACTCTCTACTGGCTGAAGCAGTTTCGGCTTTCAGATCTATTTCAGGTGTCCATTTGACACTCCATTCATCTCCCAGGCTGCTCAAACATAACATCAGAGAATTGTGGTCAGATTCTGCACCCAGACCCGCTATTACACTGCTCTACAGCCAAAATGCTTCTGAAATAAATGTCGTCAAACTTTACTAATTCTGGGTCACTGAGAACGAAAACGATGCTTAAAATTGTTGATTGGCTCTAGTTTTCAAGATATGCTATTGGGTCAGTATATACGACCCTTGACATGGGAATGGCGGAGGATAAGTGACTTATAAAGGGAAGGGATTTCAATTTAAACCAGAAATGACTAAAATACATCTTTGACTGGATCTATGAATAAATCTATGACTGGGTTTGGACAGTACTTGCTTTTTAGGTAAAACAAGGAATGATGCAATCTGAAGCTGGTATTGCATCCTACATGATATGAATTGCATCATGTTATTCCTAGAAGTCATGGATGATGCAATCATAACGAAGCTTCCATCACTCTGCTGAACAAATTGCCCTATATCAGCTCTAGAAATCATACAGTGTCGTGCTCTCTTATTTGTCAGTGTTTGATTTTGCAAAGGGACACATTTCTGTTTAGCCAAAGTGAGCAGAGATGCCTCGTACTTGTGTGAACAGTGCAGATAACTTCTGCTATCTTTGTGGTGAAGTGACTTTTGCATCACAAAAGCGCAGTATAACCACTGTGGTTAAGAAAGCCTATCACCTTTATTTTGGCTGCAAATTTGGAGATCAGGACAAGAGGTGGGCCCCACACATACGCTGCAACACTTGTGCAACAAATCTTCGCCAGTGGTTGAACAGGAAAAGGAAATCTATGCCTTTTGCAGTGCCAATGATTTGGAGAGAGCCAACAGATCATACCAGCAATTGTTACTTCTGCATGGTGCCTCCGGTTAGGAAAGGTGTGTCAAAGAAGAAAAAGTGGACTGTGCATTATCCAAACATTCCATCAGCTATACGCCCAATACCCCACGGAGAAGGACTGCCGGTTCCTGATGCACCACAATCATTCTCGCTTGAATCAGAAAAGGAAGAGGATGAAACTTCTGGTCCTGAACCATCAATGTCACAGGACCCACATTTTCTCCCATCCTCCTCCTCTGAACCACACCTCATAACACAAGCTGAACTGAATCACCTGGTCAGGGATTTGGAACTACCCAAGAGTAAGGCAGAGCTGTTGGGCTCCAGACTACAGCAGTGGAATCTCCTGGCAGGTGATGTTAGGGTTTCCATGTTCCGTGACCGTCAAAAGGATCTTGTCCCATTCGTCTTCGTGGAAGGTGATCTTGTAGCCTGCAACAACATCGATGGTGTGATGGCAGCCCTCAACATCGTTCACGATCCAGATGAGTGGAGGCTCTTCATTGATTCATCGAAGATGAGTCTTAAAGCTGTTTTGCTGCATAATGGCAATGTTTTGCCATCAATTCCAGTTGGTCATGCAGTCCATATGAAGGAAACCTATGACAACATGAAACACCTTTTGAGGTGCATAAACTATGACCAACATCAGTGGCAGCTTTGAGGTGATTTGAAGGTTGTCACTCTCTTGCTTGGTCTGCAGACTGGATGCACAAAGTACTGCTGTTTTCTCTGTGAATGGGATAGTCGTGCAAGAGATTCCAACTACATCAAGAAAGATTGGCCACTCCGACAGTCATTGGAGCCTGGGAGGAAAAGTGTTCAGCATCCACCACTTGTTGAATCAAGGAAGATTTTGTTACCACCCTTACACATCAAGCTGGGTCTGATGAAGAACTTTGTCAAGGCCATTGACAAATCACAAGCAGCTTTCAAGTACCTCCGTGGAAAATTTCCAAGGTTAAGTGAAGCTAAGATAAAGGAAGGTGTCTTTGTTGGTCCTCAGATTCGTGAACTTCTTCGAGATGATGCATTTGACCATGCACTGCGTGGCAAGGAAAAGACGGCATGGAAAGCCTTCCAGTCAGTGGCAATACGTTTTCTTGGAAACAACAAGGCAGACAACTACAGGTTGTTGGTGGAAAACCTCCTCAAGGCATACAAAAGCCTTGGTTGCAACATGTCACTAAAGATACATTTTTTTGCACTCTCATCTAGATTTTTTTCCACCGAATTGCGGAGCAGTGAGTGACGAGCACGGCGAGCGATTTCCCCAGGACATTGCGACAATGGAGAAACGCTATCAGGGCAAATGCTTGCAGACTATTGCTGGACAATGACAAGAGATGCTCCATTTAATGAATACAAGAGACAAGCCAAGAAGCGCCGAGTAGACACTGAATAGGACTAAACTATGTACATAATAGTTTTTTGCCTTTTGTTTCATAATACATTTTATTTATATAACCCTTTTGCTGATTTTTGAAGTGTTACATAAACAGGACAGGTGAAATATTATCATGTAAAGCAACCATAAACACATGAAAAGACCTAGGTTTACAATTTATGATTAAAACTTTACTATCTACACAATATATATAGACATAAAATGTAAAAACTTAAATATCTTAGAAACAGTAGCCCATCAGTTGTCTTAATTGTCATATTCGAATTCAGCACATCAAAATACATAATAAATATCACATTTTATCTCTGAAGCAGACGACTTCTAAAAAATTGTAGACCAGTGTTATTGCACCTGATGACTTGAATATTGGGTGATGGAGCACCACTGACAAAAACTGCTTCCAGCAATTCAGGAAATTCTCATACATAGCAGAAAGCCATAGACAGGAAAGAGCTTCTCTTTGAAATGGAAGAAGTTCTCCAAGTGGGCAGCCCAATGCAATCTAGACCTGGTAGCAGCCCTGATGCCTAAGATCCTTAACTATGTGCAGCACTTAAAGCATGCTGGCCTGCTCTCATGGTTCACCTCGCAAGACTATCAGCACATCACATTGTGGTTCAGTCATGCTCCATTGTACCCCCAACTGTATCCAAGTTTCTCAAAAGTTGTCTGAGTGCTTAACCACTGGTTAGAGATCCAACTTTGATGTGGGTCCTCCACATCCTCCTCCTAAAGTACAAGGGGCCTCCTTTTTAACAGTTCTCTTGCTGCTCATTGCACTACCTTACCCTTAAGATGGTTTTTTTTGATTGCTGCCATCTGGGCAAGGAGGATTAGCGAGTTCTAAATTCTCATGGCTGGACCTGCCTATATGTTCTTTTACAGGGACAAAGTTGTGCTATATCTGCATCCCAGATTCATCCGTAAGTTGGTTTCAGAGCTCCACCTAAACTATTCAATCTTATTTTCATATTTTCTTTCCAAAATCTGACTTGACACAGGATAGAAGAAGCTAAGTACTATGAACATTTCCAGAGCCATATTCTATAACGTTGACAGGGCAAAGCCTTTTAAACCTGTCTCCTTGCCTTTTTCTGGTTAAGTCCATCCCTTTGAAAGGCCAGGCCATCTCATCAGAGAGAATCTGTATGGATCATGCACTGTTTTTCCATCTGTTTTATCAGATGTCTGGCCACCCTCTCCTCCAAATGTCAAGGCTCACTCTACCATGGCACAGGCATTATCTTCTGCCTGCTTTAGGAATATGTTGAGATCTGCAAGGTAGCAACATTGGACGACTCACTGACCTTTGTCAAACATTACATCCTTAACTTAGCAACTAGGTCAGATGCTGAGTTTGGGAGAGCAGTGCTTCAATTGTTGTTTGAGTAATATAGCTGAAATTCCTCTTTCCCACCATCTAGTGAAGCCATTGCTTTCCAGTCACCAGTTACACATAATTGAAGAAGAAAGAACAGTTACTTTCCTACAGTGACTGTGATTCCATCCCACTCCCAACGTGTAGTCAGTGTGGCTCTCATGACCCATCCTCAATACCCACTTTAGGGAGTCCTAAGAAACTGAGTTTTGAATTGAGGGAGGGTCTTGGCTGTCCTGCCCTTTATGCCTTTGTGTGGGACCACAGGGAGACATAGGGTGCATAAATGATATCAAAGAACCCAGCTATTTAGAAGAGACCAATTTTTTGTGCATGAGGCGAATGCCCATTCTGTAGTAGTATCCACGCTGAGTACAGTATCTTGAAGAACCATGCACTGTAGGGTAAGTAAGCATTCTTTTCGTATGATTTTCTGTCTAGGGTTCCTAGATGCCGAGTGGCAGTGGTAGGGCTGGGAGAGGGCAGGTGAAGCCTGATTCTTGCCTGCTAGTTAAAGGAAGGGAGGTGATTTACATCCCTCATGGAGTTTCTTACACACAAGCTGAGTTTTCAGGGCAAACTTACCCTTTTGAGTACTACATAGATACTTCCAGTTATTTCATTATAAAAAAATTTGGACAAAGCATGAATCCTGATCAAGCTGGAATTTTTTTGTTCCATTGTAGTCAATGAGCGTGTTTTTAATAACTGTTTTTCTCTATTTAGTGACGTATAACACTTTTTTCTGCTTGAAACTTGGCACGGGTGATCTCATTTCAAGACCAGACTTGGAAAAAGTGAAGAATTTCTACAGTTCGTTGTATTTTTAAAGAAAATATACAAGAAAAGAGTTTGATTTTTTTCATTTAAAACAGTTTTGCAGATGATTAGTGTGTAATGTGGATGGATTACTTTTGCTATTGTGGAAAAGTTTACCCATTTTAATTCTAGAAAGTTTAAAATACTAATGTTGAGGCTTTACGTTCATCAAAATTGTTTGTATTTTCCTGACTCCAGTTAAATGAATTGCAAAGTTCCTAAGGCCCTGTGTATGTGAGAAATACAACCATTTATTAGTAACCAGTCTGTGACACTCTTATGCGATCCAGTTTTAATTATGTGGTTGATTTGTCTGCACAGCTGAATTTTTCTGTGGCCCTCCCAACAAACTTTCTGTCCATACCTACGTCACTATGTTTGTACCAGTCCAAGCTGGGAATATCTAGGCGGTTATCCCTTACTGCGTCAGGATTGGGATAGATTGCTTGAAGGACATGCACAAAAAGCCAGCAGCCTGTGGAGGCAATGCACTCTTGTATGGGTTGCCTTACTATATAGTGAGCTAGAGGACAATCCAAACTGGTGATAGTTGTGTATATCCCATCTATAGTGCCAAAAAGTGCAAAACTGGTTTCAGAAAGAAAATCATATGCCAGTGTAGGCTGCTTACAAGGAGGAAGTTTGGTAGCGGCTACAATTACTAACCAGTCATTAATCATGTTGTCTGAACACATCACATTTACAGCCATCTATGTCAGTAACAAATTACAATTTTGGTTAAAACTTGGATCCTGTCTTTAAATTTCTAGTCTAGTCTGTAGTGTCAATATCAAGACGTTCTAGGTTCATTATAAAAATTTCATGAGTTAAAAGTAGTGGATAAGGTGGTTCTGATTTACATGCATGCTGCATATCTATTACTCAAGCATAAACATAGCTGTCGTGTTCCGTTTATTTTCATGGTGCATGTACATGACTTTGTGTAGGCTTTGCACGAAATGCAACGTTGGTAGGTTATCTTTAATTTGGCGATAGTTAGTCTTTACTGAGTGCTCATACTTTCATTAGTGGAAATAAAACCCATAGTTGTATCAAAAATTATTTAAAAGCAAGGGTCTCACCTTGCCTTAGCCAAGAAGGGGAATTCAGAGTTGAGGATGAAAATCTGACTCTCATACCCCCCACATTCCTGGAGGATGGGGAATAATCACAGGTTGTTGACGTCACCTCTGATTTCCCTTGTCTTGTAAATTGAAGAGAGACTGTTAACAGTAAATGTAAAAAGTTGAATTAATGTTAATAGTTCTGATATTTAGCATAGCTCTAAAAATCCTTAGATTATTTTTAAGATTATTTTAACTAAAGTTATTAACTTAAAATTATTTAGATCCATTTTTATGGTCAGGTTAGAAAACTTGTCCACCCCAAGAAATATTGAGTAATCAAAAGCGTTAAGTTTTTGCTTCCAAAAATTGTATGATATTTATTCTCTTATGAACTAGGCAAATGGTGGCTCGAAGTTTGCTGGACACTTTGAAGGAAGTCAGCGATGATGAGAGAGATTGTATTGCTGTGCTGGAGAGAATCAGCAGATTAGCTGATGATTCAGGTATGTAGTATGAAAGATCATAATGGGCTAATGGAGGAAGATCAAAGCTTTTAACATTAGATCAGCATG
This sequence comes from Dermatemys mawii, assembly GCA_007922305.1. Classification (NCBI taxonomy): domain Eukaryota; kingdom Metazoa; phylum Chordata; order Testudines; family Dermatemydidae; genus Dermatemys; species Dermatemys mawii. The sequence continues at coordinate 47,275,872 of ML677334.1, forward strand.
TTTTCCCTCCCCTTCCATATTCAAAATAGGCCTTCAAAATTCCATAATGTATTTTATGATTTTTTTCTCAGAAGGAGACTTTCTTCTTCTCCCCTGCTGCTTTTCTCAATAGTGCTTTACCAAAACAGCTAATAACAGGTAACTCCGTCTATAGTGCTTTTCATTAGCAGATCTCAACAAAAGTTTGTATTATGTAATCAGGTATCCCAAATTTACATGGTATTTTGCAATTTGTAGATGAAGATACATTCTCTGCCCTAAAGAGTTGACAACTGAAGGGAGCTTAATCCTTAAGCCTTCTGTGCAAAACTCCCAGAGGCTTCAATAGGAGTTTTACATACAGAGGACCTGCAGGTTAAGGCCCTGTGTTGGTCAAGTCAATCACATGATACCACAAACTGATGAGGTAAAGGAGGACATGAGAACTGTTGATGAGGTGGAAGGAAGGATTATTTTCTTGTAGCAGTAGGGGTTTTAGGAGGAATTTGAAGGTGGAGAAAGGGAGAGGCTTTGCTGATGGATCATATTGAAACTTTTGAATGTTTTGATATGCGAAGTCAAGAAAGAAGGAAAAAAATGGAATAGTGAGGCAAGAGAACTGGGAAGAGAGTAGGAGATGGGGTTGAATAAGGAGAAATGAGAGCAGGGAAGTAGGTGCAGTAAAATTTCTAAGTGAGAATGTGTAGATTAAATTTGGTAAGAAACAGGAAGTTATGGAGACATTCACATCTGGAGAGGTGGTGATGCAGTTAAAGTAACAAGAGAGGAGAATGACTTCAGCAACAAGAGAGGCCTGACATCAGAGGAGGCACAAACATTATTTATACTTTACAGCAGGAATGCTTTGGGAGTTTGGGAAGTCTGTGTAGATCAAACATAAGGAGAAGATTGCTTTTGGTCTTCATCTCCCTTACTCCTTTTTTTTCTTCCAGAATCACAGAACACATTGCTTTTCAAGGCAAATGGTTCTACCAAGGGCTGCCATGTTAATTTATAATGCATGTTTTTGATGTTTATATGAGCAAATGTTATTGATAAAATAAGATATCAGTGTTATTTTAAAATGTATATTTAAATATATATAAAATAACGGCAAGCCATTGTTTCTAGGGCACTTTCTGGCTTAGGTTTTGCTTTTGAAATCTATGTATCAATAGCAGCAGTTTGCCAACTTTTGTTTTTGCAACTGTGCTAAGCACTAGCATGTCCCAGGGCCTCCAGTTAGTTTTGGGTTCTCAGCACATCTGAAAATAGGACAGATGTGTGTCTGGGGGAAAATACAGATCTATATATGCTTTGGTGCAGTAATATCAGCAGTCGTTATTGCTATAGTGATAAGCAAAAGGAATGATCAAGTTTGCAGCCTCAAGCTTTCATGCATAATTGTAAATTTAACATATCCGTTTGTAGAAGAAAGACTTGAGTACCTAGACCTGAATCTGGTTTGTTTCCTTTAGCAAGAGTAGTGTATTTCTGGTCTGGACTGGTATTTGGCTAGTCAGCAAAAGCAGCATTTTACACTTTTTGTGCACTGTAGAATTTTAGTTTCCAGTGCTATTAGTTTTGTCATATTGTGAACCTGATTCTGCAGCTGCTCTGTGAATAATACTGGCATTAACTTCATTGTGAGTTTCATGCATGGTATGGATGTAATATCAGGCTGTAACTTGTTTCTTTAAGACAGTCAGTTTGAACATTCATTGTGCATCTTAAAACAAATGAAAAACTTGTTACAAATGGAAATAGATCTGTCTTGTAAAAGCTGGTAAAAGAGGCTGAATACTTGTATCTTTTCAATCTACACTACAACATTAAATAACATTACTAATTTTGTATGGTAAAAGTGCTATTTTTGTGACTTAAGTTATTTTTTTAAATTTGCTTTGTAAAACTTATAAGCAATTAAAAATTTTAAATTTATTTGTGCTTTTGACTTACTTAGTTTGACTCAAATCTCTAACTGGTGGTACTCTGGTTTCATTGTTAGAATTATACCAGAACCAAGCCCAAGTATCAAGAAAAGCCCATTAGTACATGAACTGCTGCGATATCAGACTAAACTAATGTAGACACCTTCTCATTTTTTGACAGCTGATTTCCATCACTGTCACACTTGAACCATGATGATTGGTTTTCTTCTTATTTTTACTATCTGTCAGTTGGCTCAAATGAGAAACTGAGGCAGTTCTTTTTATTGTATAATTAAGTTTGAAGGCAGAAACAGGGACTGGCATTTAATGTTGCATAACTGAATGAGAGTCCCCCACCAGTGCTATTGGTAAGGCAGCGTGTCTATCATGAAGGATTTCCGTGACTTTCAGTGATCTCTGTGACTTCTGTAGTGCCCAGCGTGGCTATCTTCAGAGCTACTCGAGCAGATCAGACAGCCTGTGGACCAACCCCACCGGCCGCTGCTGGGGCCGCCTTATGCCACCGGGCCCCTTGTGGCAGAGGCAGTGCATGGAGCCCCCCAGCCTTCCTTCCTCCTAGGCGCTGCAGAGACATGCCGTTCGCTTTTGGGGAGGTGCATGGAGCCAGATAGGGAACCTCCCAGTCCTGCCAACCCTCCTCCCCCAGGATCAGCGGGGATCCTAGGCGGCGCGCTGCCACCCGTCTTCTCCCCAGCAACAGCAGGGATCCTAGGCCAACCCACCACCTTCCTCCCTCTCTGCAGCACCCCCAGACCGCCCTCCCTGTAGCACTTGCGGCCCCCCGGTCCAAGCTTTAGTTAGGGGTATATAGTACAAGTCATAGACAAGTCACGGGCTGTGAATTTTTGTTTACTGCCCATGATCAGTCCATTACTTTTACTAAAAATACCCTTGACTAAAACGTAGCCTTGGCTATTAGTAATCAAAATACAAGTACTGTATTACAGCTGGAGTGCTAGAAACACCTATACTAAGGTTATCTAATAACTTCCATTACAAATCCATTATCTTCAGACACACCTAATGTAAAGTCCATTATTGAGTTGAAATTTTCCAGTCATGGTCTCTAGCTTTTTTTTTTTTTTTCCCCCCAAGTTTGAACCAATATGGTTCAGCTATGTGTCTACATTTGGGTACAAGAATAATGAGCAAAAATATGATTTTTATTTTAAAAATTCTTATTCTAAGAACACAGAAATTGCAGTAGAAGATCAGATGAGTGATCTGTCTTGTCCAATATCCTGTCTCCAACGGTGGCTAGTAACATCTGCTTTAGAAGAAGAAACCCAGTAGTAGGCAGTTTTGGATTAATCTGCTCCAAGAAAGGTTTCCTCCTAACCTCCAGTAGTTTATAAGTTGGTGTCCATTCCAAAGTTTGAGGGTTTCTATTCCTTCCAAAGTTCTTGTTTTTTTTTTTTTAATAGTTTATTACCATAATTGTGGGGGGGAATGTGTGTATGCCAGGCAGAAGATATTGTTACATACACAAACGTTTAGTTTGTTTTTTGTATCCTGCTAAGCTCTTGACCTTACTGACAACTTGTGGTAAAGAGTTCCACAGACTAATTGTACTTCGTGTGGTAGAAGTATTTCCTCTTCTGAATTTCCTACTTTTCAGTTTCATTGTCCCCCTAGTTCTTACGTAAAAAGCATTAATAGCAGTTAATATGCAAACACAGATCTGCCTTGTGCATACATATGTACTTGCGTGAAGCCCATCACCATAGCTTCTGAATGCCGTACAACCATTAATTGATTTATCCTCCCAACATTCTTGTGAAGTGTGATGTATTCACCCTTGTGAAAGATAATCTTGCAGTGAACGACTGGATTGGAATTCAGGGGTAATGTTGCAGTTTTGCCACAGTCTCCTTTGTGGTGTAAACAGGTCACTTGTGCCTCCTTTATTTAAAATGGGAATAATTGGACTTCTCTTATACCTTTCCTACCTTGATTGTTTTTGTAACATATTGTGTTTTGTTTATCAAACATGGAGCCTGATGCTGCAGTTCCTGTGTGCGTGAAGTGCCATTAACTCCCTTCTGAAGTTAATGTTTAAATTCCCATTAAAGTTGTTGTGAATTCTGCAGAGTGCCTGTAGCACTGGGCCCCCTTCAGTTGTAACATCTATAAGACAGGGTCTGTATCTTCAACTGTTTTTGGAAAGTACCATGTATATTTAGGGTACTATAAAAACTACTAATGTAACAAACCTTTTTTAAGGGCTAATGGGGATAGTGGCAGAAGAAGGGTTGGAGAAGAAAGTCTTCTGCTTGAAAAATACTGTATATTTCATCAAACATAGAGATTGTTAGAACACCTCCAGAATGACAAAGTAGTTAGTTTTCTACATACATCTGTCTCAAGTACAACTTACTTGATAAGTTTTTGGAAAACGTTAAGTTTATCATGAGACTAATTATGAGGCTGTAATCAAGCCTAGAATTCTTTTAACCATAATTAACCAAGTAACATATGGTAAGCCAAATATTAATAACTTGTCTGCCATCATTCCAGGATATGTGCACACTGTGCATATTATTGCCATACTCGAAATAACTGCTAGAGTTTTTTCTTCAGCAGATTTATGGGCTGACACTAAATATTTCTGAAAACATGTATGGATGTCAAAAGTATTGTTGAAAAGCCCACTTTAAGTAAAAGTTGACACACTGGCTCGTAGGCTGCTGACAGCTTTGTAATGTTTCTTTTAGTCTGCAGCTCACATTATCCTGAAGATTTTGGAATAACTGAAGTGCTTATGTGTCCCCATCTCAGCTGCCAGGAGTTCCACACCCTTCCTATCCATCTTCAACTTGTCAGAAGGTCCTCTTCTTCTCCTAATTGCTTCAGCATCTTCCCAAAAGTTCCTCTCACTTGGCAGTTCCTAGCAAAAATTCTCTCCTTGATCTGCTAATCCCTAGTTAGGTCCACTCCTGGCTGGTTAGTAAGACATATGGAAATAGCAAAGCATCACAGCTGGCAGCCTGACAGAGCAAACTGAGGTCTTGTCTATGTTGATGGCATGCCTGAAAACAAAGGAGCAAACTCTGTCTTCAGGCTGCGATAGACTTTCACCTCATCCCATTTTTTTTGTTGAACACAGCTCTAGCAAAGTCTATGTGGGATAGAGGGACAGATGAAAGGGAGGGGTAAGTGAGTGAGAGATTGAGGCATAGTGGGGTTAAGTAGTATAATAGGAGAGAATTGGAAGGAAGAGGAGAGAGAGTAACGGAAAGAAAGGAGGAAAATGGTATATGAAGGAGAGTGTATGCCAAATTGAAGGAGAGTTGGGAATAAAGCTTTAAGATTTGGTTAAATTTATTACTGTTTAAATTATTCTAACTATATCATGAGACAATACAAACTGACACTGTTCATGTAAACTATATGAATAGATTCCACCTTCAGAACTCTTGACAAGTGGCCATTGTGATTCTCAGCGCTGGAAATTTTATACATCTTAATGTGAAGGTCAATACACTGGTGGTACTTGTGCTCAGAAAGATACTTTCAAGAGGTGTTGTCTTTCTACCCAGCCTTCTAATACATTACACATATAAACCAGTATTGATTGATAAGTGTGTTTCATCAGAAGATGATATCTAATTAAGAACAGAAGCTTTCATGCAAAGAAATAAATATCCTGTACAAAAATCTTAATTACATAGAATTAAGAGTTTTCAAATGAGTTTCTTCAACACATTCTCCAGAGATGAAGGAAATCACCGGTTGTGACGCCATCTAACACTTCCAAGAACTTCAGTTCTCATACATTAGTACCACCCAAACCTCATGATAATCAACTATACTTAGGCCTCATCTACCTGCATAGGAGAAATTGACCAGTATAGATATTGTGGAATAAGCTATTGTGAAAAGGCTCTTCATGTGGACAATATTCCAGAATAAAGTTACTGTTTTTTTGCAGTAACATCCACAATAGCTGTGCCAGTCAGTTTCCCCTTGTAGACAAACCCTAAGACTTCTCAGCTCCACAACTCCCTTTCAGTGCAACATATAAACAACCACAGTACACACATTCAGTGACTCATAACCACAATGCAACCAGAACCTTCACCTCAGCTGGGTTAAGATGTTTGCTGTTGGCATATGTATAATGTTAAAGTCTATGTGAACAAGTATCAGATCACTGGATATGTGCATTGATTTACACGTTGATACCCAACTATGTTCTAAAAGTTGCCAGGGAGCACTGGAGCTTTCTGGCTGCTCAATATGGGGGACCAGTTAGGGCACATGAGGAGATGTGAAAGTCACTTCTGGATAAGCACTTTAGATTCATCTGATGAAGTGGGTCTTAGCCCATGAAAGGTTATGATCCCAAACCTCTGTAGTCTATAAAGTGCTACAAAACTCTTGGTCACTTTTGCAGATCTAGACTAACCCAGCTACCCCAGTGATACTAGATACTTTAGATTAATGTTTCTGTTTAAAATGATCAGTAGTGAAACAGTGAATTCAGATTTAAAAATGAGAATTACAGTTTTCCATGCAGTGTAGTGGATATTGCAGTATCAGCATTCCCAACTCATTGAGATGATTGGGGCAATTCACGCTTTGCAGAGTACAGTAGAACCTCAGAGTTATGAACACCTCTGGAATGGAGGTGGTTTGTAACTCTGAAATGTTTGTATCTCTGGAGAAAAGATTATGGTTGTTCTTTCAAAAGTTTATAGCTGAACATTGACTTAGTACAGCTTTGAAACTTTATGCAGAAGAAGAATGCTGCTTTCCCTTTATTTTTTTTAGTATTTACATTTAACTGAATATTGTACTGTATTTCCTTTTTTTTGGGGGGGGTGGGGAATCTCTGCTACCTGATTGCATACTTGCAGTTCCAAATGAGGTGTGTGGTCGACTGGTCTATTCCTAACTCTGAGGTTCTACTGTAATTGTAGCAGGCAGTTTGCAAACTAGGGAGGACAGAAGTGGATCAGTTGACGAATCATCTTTTTAAGTTCACATCCAGGAGATTTAGAAACAATTAAAAAAAAAAAAAAAAAAAAAAAAGAGAGAAAACTTAAATTATTGAGTACAGTTCCATGACTAAACAGCTGCAGAACACAAGAGAGCTTGGTGGAACTAAATTGAGTTTTGATAAATGAGAAAAATAAATACAAAAGACTTAAGTGTAAAGCTTGAAAGGTAGCCAGTCTAGGAGATACTAAGGGTAAAGTACGTGGTTTGAGAAGTTACAAACTTGTCTGTGGTAATTTTCTGCAAGAGGACACACAGATATACTTTCAAAATTAAAAAAGGGAGCATTTTAAAATGCTTCCCCTGCCAAAGGTAGAAAATTATTTTTCCAAACAAATGTTATGGAAAATGTAATCATCCTCTGAAGATTTATTGTGTTATTTGGAGTCTAAATGCAGTCATTAAAATTAGAAGTAAATTTTTTTAATCCTGATTGAAGTAAGAATCTCAACACAACTTTATTATTTATTTGTATTGTGTTAGCTTGTAGGCCTGGGCCCGTTGAACTAAGCCCTGTGCAAAACATAAAACACAGATATGGTTCTTGTCCTGAAGACCTTGCACTCTGGGTCATAAACTTAACTACTGCCTCCATAATCTGTAATTTGTGATGATGACTAAACCATTTGTTTCTGTTTGGTTACAGTTTGTATTTTATAGAATTAGTAATAGCCATTGCAGTTTACTATGATATAAAGAAATCTATCTTTAGGCTGCCATAGGACGACGTTAAGTATGAGGAAGAGGTGGAGAAGTGAAAGTGGAGAGAATCAGGGAGGGTTGGATATTTTTGTCTTTTCATCTTTGTCATTTTTTTTGTTAGTACATTTTTAGGAAATATAATGCAAGACTGAGATTGTGGATCTAGGTCCGTTTTCAGCAAGGCACTTAAACATGTCCTTAAGTGCTTTGCAGTATCGAGACCTTAAACATGAGTGTCAGGGAACTTAGAAGTTTAAAGTTCTCGCATAACAATAGTATTTTTTATATGATGTATATTTAATTATTAATTATGCTGCTAAATGTATGCACTTAATTACATGCAAAACTACTTTAAAAGAGCATTGTTAAGGTTGTAAAGTCAAGCTCTCTAAAATTAGGAAATGCCAGAATTAAGGCTGCCCAAGCAATCTTATTTCATCCCCCTTGTTCATGGACATTTTGATAGTGTTTTTAATTACATGGTCACATAATATATCTTCTACAGGATCCTTGTTTCATTCAGAGCACGGAATAAAGTGATGTTAACTTAATGAGAAGATTTTCAGTATTTTGTTTTTTCAGTGTGTGGCTGTTGAAACCCTGCTCTGAATACAGAAATTTTTAGTTTCGTCATGGGTTTATCTCTCTATGGCTCTTAGAACTATAATCTCCGAATGCTTCACGGATATTAATGAACTTATTTTCACAGTACCCTGTGAGGCTAGGGCATGGTATCAAGTCCCATTTTACAGTTTGGGTGCTGAGGCATGAAGAGACTAAGTATCCAATAGGACCATATTTTCCAGAATAATTAGCATTATATGGCACATTATATATTGAAAACATTATTCCCATTGACTTTAGTTGCAGCTGCAAGTGCTCAGCAATTCTGCAGCTCTGGACCCAGCATCTTGAGCTGGGCACACACAAAATGAAGAACACTCAGTTAGTGGCAAGCTGTGAATATTTTGATTTAAGTGACTTGCAGAGCATCACACAGAAATTCTATAGCAGAGGCAGGATAGAAACCAGTTTCCCAACAGGTCATTCAATTGCCTTAACCATGAGAGCATGCTTATTGCAATCTGCTGCAATCACTACACATGTTCCATCTTCTGCAACAAATGAGGCATGGATCCTACAGACAAGTCGTCTTTACTACACACCTCTGATTCGTCTCCAGAGCAGAACCTTCTGTGCACTGAATGAGGCTGTGGTACTATTTAAAAAAAAAAAAAAAAAAAAAAAAAAAAAAAAATCTCTCTCTATCCACTCCCCACCCCCGACTGGTTCCTGTTTCAATTCTCTTTGTCCATCCAGTCTCAATCTCCCTCCTCATCTCCACATAAGCTTTTCATCCAGCTCTTAGTGTCCATCGCCCACTCCCAATCATCATCTCTCATTTCCATCACCAGCTTCCAGTCCTAGATTCCCCTCCTCCACCGAGCTCCCATTCTCCTTGACCAGCCCATACCACCTTTTCAAGTCCTAGTCACAGTTCCCCCCCGTACCTCCTGAGTCCCAGTTTCAGCAGACTCTGCGTCCTGTTTTAGCTCCTTCCCTTCCTACTATTCTGGCTTTTGTCGTGCATTTGAATCAGCATCTTCCATGCTGCATGAGTGCCAGTAGGGTGGGCATTGAGAGCACAGGAAGGACAGGCTCCCTGCTCTCAGTTCTGGCAGCTCGCTCCATTCTGGCTCAGAGTAGCTATTATAGGGAAAGTGTGACTACTCCCCCTTAGCCCTGGGAGTAGTCACACTTTCAGGAGGACCAGGGAGGAGCACCGTCACTTGCTCTGTGGGGATTGTGCAAGCAGGGTCTGATTATCAGAAGTATCAGGCAACATCAGTAGTAGCTGGTGCTATCAGCTGTGACTATAATGCTACTCTGTAAACTTTACAATTTGCATATACTGAATTTTTTAAATGTATTTAAACATTTTTGTTGTGTTTAATATAATGTATTGAAATGAAGAGTCTCTTTGGCTGCTCAGTTTCCCTTCCTCCTCCTTAATGGCTGCTTGGCTCACTGACTGCTTGTATTGCCAAAAATGTGTACTCAATCAGTAAGTGGAGTCTAAGGTTTTTTTAATCTGCTAATGTTCAATAAGTCCGTTCTGATGAAAGTTCAGATTTAGTACACTGAAAGGATTTTTAGGGTCTTATTTTTAGACATTTGTTTGATTGTATGGTTTTCGATTTGTACCTATATATCTTGTATGTGTGTCCAGAGAATCTTCTTTTTAAAGACATTTTATGTTTCTCATATACAGAGTGCTCAGTAATGTCATATGAAGAGAAACTAAGCAGCCCGAAACTGTTCATTGTCTGTCTTCACTGTCCAATAGTCAGATCAGCTAACCAACTTGATTATTTTGGGACTTTCTTAGTGGCCTCCAAAATATGAACTCTTAGGAAAAATGCAGAAAAGTATTTTCTAACTTCTAAATAAATTTTAAATGTGTAGTACAAAGAAATGGAACTGGTAGGCAGAAATTTTATTTTTACCACTCAGAATCCTTGCTTCTAATCTAGACACTATGCAGCTTTAGATTTGCTCTATCCGCTACTGGATATAGTAGTGGAATTAGCAAAATTTGTCTTGCTCACTCAGGTTTAATTGCAGCATGCAATTAGTCAGTACTAAATATAAATAATATCCTCTCTCTTAAAACAAGGACTGCTTTTTACAACCACTCTGTTTTGATGATTGCTATATGTTATATCAGGGGTAGGCAACCGATGGCACGCATGCTGAAGGTGGTACGCGAACTGATTTTCAGTGGCACTTGCACTGCCCGGATCCTGGCCACTGGTCCGGGGGGCTCTGCATTTTAATTTAATTTTAAATGAAGCTTCTTACAGGTTTTTAAAACATTATTTACGTTCCATATAACACTAGTTTAGGTATATATTCAAGACTTATAGAAAGAGACCTTCTAAAAATGTTAAAATGTATTACTGGCACACGAAAACGTAAATGAGAGTGAATAAATGAGGACTTGGCACACCACTTCTGAAAGGTTGCCGACCCCTGTGTTATATGATAAGTCTTACAGTGAATGTGTTCAACAAAATGAAAAAAGGTAGTTAGTGCCATATAGGCTTTACCTAAACAGTTCATGTGTGAATTTTCAATAAGGAATAAATGGTAGCATATGAAAGAATATTACACATACACAAATATGAATTATTTTTAATCATCAACATTACTGTAATTTGAAGGTATTGTCTTCTCATTATGTATGGTTGTAACAAATCTATTCTCTAGCAGCAGCTAAAAGTGTTGAAAAATTCTGGAGAGGCAGATTTATCCAGTGGTTAGGCCTAAAATAGATTGTTTTCTGGGCAAATGGAGTACTGTATTGGATTCAATAACTATTAAAATTGAGGATGTACAAAATACCCAATGTGAATTTGATCCATATATCTTCAGAGACATGTGGATCCAGTATGTGAAGATATTCAGATTAACTCAAGTAGCATCCTACTTCCGCCACAAAAAATGAATTAATATTCATATGATGAAAGTATACCATAAATAAAAAATAGAATGAGTAACTATTAAACACTAACAGAATTTTAGAAAAAATTTTGGTAATTGTTGCAAAAATTAAAATTCCAAAAGGAGATGCTGTGATCGTGTGTTCACTACTAGATGCTCTGTTGAGCAGTGTCTCGTCTGAAACATCTTCAATTCACAGCCAGTCAGGTTTTCCTTTCTCTGCCAAGTAACTTGAGTGAGTCATGTTGGTGGCAAGTGTGTCACCGTGTGAGTATTGTCCACTTCCCCCAAAACTATTCCTCCCTACTCCACCAGTATCATGGAATTGAAGGAGTTCATGCACCGATATTTTGACATTACTCATTAAATGAATGTGTGACACAAGAGTGACAATGTAAATGTGAAGCTCTGGGTTTTGGCTTGATATGGAGAGGAGTCACCTTTTGCATAAGATCTGTCATTTGATTTGAGGAGGTAAAATATCTCTCTTCCATTCCAGCTCATAGGCTATGTTTGAAAAAGCCTCTTACTAATGAAAAAGGAAGGACTATATATTTTCCCTTCCTATTCCTCAGCTCCCACTATCAAACCTCACTACACCCTAGCTGTCTTGGTAGCAAGAGCAGAGGTGCCTGTTTCAAAGGAAAGAAGTGACTGGTAGTTCCATAAAACTTCAAAGGTGGAACCTGAATAGCTGCCATCATTGGGTTTGTGACATAACAGAAAAATCACCATCCACTATAATGTCCTTATAAAGCACACAGACAGTACAGTAATTCCTCACTAAACATAGTTATGTTCCTGAAAAATGCTACTCTAAGTAAAATGATGCTAAGTGAATCCAATTTCCCCATAAGAATTAATGTAAATAGGGGGTTAGATTCCAGGGACATTTTTTTTGCCATACAAATGACTATTTTATATACATATATATACACACATACACAGAATGTTTTTAACAGTTTAATACTGTACACAGCAATGATGATTGTGAAGCTTGGTTGAAGTGGTGAAGTCAGAGGGTGGAAGAGCGTGGGATATTTCACAGGGACTGCCTTACTGCTAAATAATGAGCTAGCATTCGGCTGAGCCCTCAAGGGTTAACATTGTTGTTAATATAGCTTCACACTCTACAAGGCAGCACAGATGGAGGAAGGGGAGACAGCATGGCAGACAGAGATACACACCGTGTGTGAGATAGAGATGCACATTTCCCCTTTAAGTATGCTGAGCCCACTCTAAGTACACTGCCTTTTTAAGTAGATCAGCAAGTTGAGACAACAGCTGCCAGCAAGCTCCCTCCATCCTGAGCCCTTTTGTGTCCCCCTGCATGCTCTGTGGTAAAGGAGCAGGGGGGAGGGGAACACCTTGACATTAGTACCCCTCTTCTTCCCCCCGCCCCCTTGCACAGCAAGCAGAAGGCTCCTGAGAACAGCTCCAAGGCACAGGGCAGGAGCGAGAAACACATGGCAGTGGTGGGAGGGACAGCTGAACTGCTGGCAAGTGATAGCCTGCTGGGCTGCTGCCGCACAGGGAACTTAGGGGAGCAGGGAGCTGACGGGGGTGGGGGGGTGGTGGTGCCAGTCCACCCTGGTTCCAAGCCCCCATCGGCTAGCTCCAGTGGGCTGCTCTTTCTGCAAGCAGTGGTGAAGCGGGTGGCTGCCAAAAAGCGTTATAAGGGAGCATTGCACAACTTTAAACAAGTTCTCTAATTGATCAGCAACGAAACAATGTTAACCAGGATGACTTTAAGTGAGGAGTTACTGTATATCAGAGTGTCACATTACCAAAGAAGTGAGAAGCCAGGCGTCAAGAAATCAGGGTCCCTTCAAGTCTTTCCATGCTGATGGCTTACTCTGCTGTGCTTTGGCATCTGTTTCATGTTGCTAACAGTATGTGTTGTGATCAGAATTGTTGTTAGCTGGCATGCAATTTTTATGCCATTGTATAACTGAGAATCATAACTGCTATCTGAAGACTTGAGGAAGTTCTTATTAAGCATCCATTGGAGTGAAAATGTGGAATTTCTACATTCCTAGTTTTAAATGTCTCTTTGCATGTTTACTTCTATGATCTGTGTGTGTATTCTGAATGATGGAAATGCTGCTTATCTATTTTTCTCACCGTTCTATTTCTTCTTGGAGTAAACAGGAAAATATAAGCTCTAAAGGGGTGAGTCTGCAGGTGGGATTTATTTGGAAACTCTGCTAATGCAACTTCAGTTTTTTTCAATGTTTAGGTATTTGCCCCAGTTATACTGTTCTGTATCTTGTCACACTTCTCCCACTCATCCACAGTATGGTCCCTTAGGAGCCTGTCAACTGGCTTCTCTCTCTCACACATGGAATCCTCTGGTCTGGATTTTGTTTGGTTAACCACACCCACGAAGTCTATAGAAGCTGCTAAAATTTTGTTTGGTGCCCAAACTGTTCTCCCTGTTTTGAGTCCTAGAACTGCATCATGGCCTGATCTGTCTGTTTCTTTACTATAGCAAATAGCATCTTTTGCACTTAATGGGTGGCCTTAAGGGTTTCCTTCTTCTCTTTTGCCACCTTGCAGCAAAAAATCTGGCCCCAGACTGTCAGCAGGTTCAGTGATGCAACCCAAATCTGCACCTTGGGTTCTAAAAGGGCGGTGATCACCTCATCAAACTCTTTTTTAGCATAAATACATTAGGATGTGATTCACCTGGACAGCATTGTAAAATGAGTTTAATATTGCAGATACAATGCCCTTTTTATTTTGTTATTTTGACATTCTTACAGAGCCAACTGTGCGAGCAGAACTGATGGAGCAGGTGCCTCATATCGCTGTGTTTTGTCAAGAAAACAGGCCTTCAATACCATGTGCTTTTTCCAAATACTTATTGCCTATTGTGGTGAGATACCTCGCAGACCAGAATAACCAGGTAAAAGTCATTTATAAACAGTCCTTTATAAACCCTACTCCCCTTTTCTCAAATCGGATAATGCAAGCATTTTACACTAAGTAAATAAGGTTTAGAGCAACAAGAAATAAATCTTGTTAAAGCACTACTACCAAAACAAAACACTATCCTTTATAGGCTTACATAAGCCTCAGAGCCCCCCTATACGGTCTTTTACAAAGACAAGGTTCAGCTGCATCCTCATCTTGTTCTCCTGGGATGTAGGAAACCTTCCACCCAAGCCATATATCTGACAAAGTGGCTTGGGTGGAAGGTTTCCTACTCAAGGTGGTCCCTGGTTTCATGTGAATCAGGACATACTTTTACTGGTATTCTTGCCTAAGCCTCATGCCACTGGCAAAGAGCAGATACTCCATTCCCTGGACGTCAGGCATGCCTAGCCTTCTACATTGAATGCACAAAGCCATTTCATAAATCACCCCAGCTCTTTATTGCAATTGCCGAAAGGATGAGAAGGCTTCCCATCTCATCCTAACACATTTAGTCGTGGATCACATTCTGCGTTAGAATGTGCTACGACCTGGCCAAAGTTCTGCCCCTGCCATTGATGGCGCACTCCACAAGAGTTCAGGCTTCATCCTCAGCTTTCCTCGCACATGTCCCTATTCAAGATTTATGCAAGGTGGCAACATGATGTTCCATCCCACATTCATGTCGGATGCCACCACCCCAGAAGCAAGGGATGACACAGCATTGGGCAGGGTAGTCCTACAGTGAGCAACCAGGTGAACTCCGACCCTTCCTCCAGAGAACTGCTTCAGAGTCACCTATTGGAATGGACATGAGCAAGCACTCAAAGAAAAAACGTTTCCTACCTCTCGTAACTGTTCTTCGAGATGTGTTGCTCATGCCCATTCCAAATCCTGCCTGCCTCCCCTCTATCGCAGGGGTCTTCAAACTTTTCCCCCCATGGCCCCTTTCCACAGAGGGAAAAGCCTGGTGACCCCCAGGGGGTATGTCTGCCGAAATGCCGTCACAGAAAGCGGAAGCTTCTGCTTTCCGCGGCGACATTTTGTTGGGACCAAAATAGCCTGCCTGGGAGTTTGGTGGTCTCCCAGGCGGGCTCGGCAGCGGCGCTGGGGTCTCGCGCAGCCCCTGGGGTGGGCTTGCACACCCCAGTTTGAAAACTACTGTTCTATCGGAGTCTTCTGGCAAGAAGGAACAGAGAGGGTGGCAGGGCGGCAATGTCCTGTATACATCACCATGAAAGTGCCACTCCAGTGGGCTCCACAGTCAACCTGACAGGTACCGCTAGCAGAAAATCCTTTTGATGATTGTGCACACAGCACGTGCTCACACCTATTCGAATGGCATGAGCAACACATCTAGAAGAGCAAGAGTTACAAGAAGTAGGTTACCGTTTTTCCTTCTGCTTATACATCCAAGGACTTTGTTACCCCTTTTATCTACAGTGTGCACTGGGAGCTCATGATCAATTGATGATCTGGGTTAACTCCAAGTTCCTTCCAATGTCACTACACTCCATGATACGGTCCCCAATCTTTTGTTGCCTGTATTCTTTGTTCCTAGCTATATAATCCTTGAATTTGCTTGCATTAAAGTGTGTGGTGTTCAATGAGTCCAATTTACCAAGCAGTCCGGATCAATCTGCATAGCTAACCTTCCCCATGATTTATCACTCCACCAGTTTTTGTCATTTTCAAATTCTATTGGCAGTGATATTATATTTTCTTCCAGATCATTAATAAAGATATTGAATAACACTTGGTCAAAAACAGATCCCTGTAGGATCCCACTAGAATCAAGTCCATTGGACGACGATTCCTGGTTTACATTTATTTTTTAAAATCTGTCAGTTTACCAGTTTTCACTATTAATATGATTTTTGAGTAGTGCTTAATTTTTCTTATCAGAAGGCCATAAAGAACTGAGTCAAATGCCTTATAGATGTCTAAATACATTATGTCAATATAGTTACTTTTATCAACCAAACTTGTAATCCTTTAAAAAAATGGAATTTGTTTGACAAATACTTTCCATAAAACTATGTGGGATTGGCATTAATTATGCTCTCCTCCTTTGATTATTTACTGATATCACCCCATACCAGCCTTTCCATGATTGTGCCTATTTCGCATTGCCATTTTGACTTTCAGGAAACATGAGGGACCACTCTTGCAGTATTTGTAGTATTACAATAATTTGCAGTGTATAAGTGTTCCTGGACGTGATTTTTTAATGTTACAGTTTGCAGAAGTATTTAAGAACATGTGCCCTTAATCTTGACAGAGGCTATGAGGGCATGTCGGTGTATCTTCCAGGGTATATCTAAAAACTGTCTCATGTAAGCTCTTGTTTCCACTTTGTTTATCCTATGATAGGTGAGAAAAACAAGTCAGGCAGCATTGCTAGTTCTGTTGGAGCAAGAACTTATTGAGAGATATGATGTAGAGACCAAAGTATGCCCTGTTCTTATAGAACTGACTGCGCCAGACAGCAATGATGATGTGAAGACAGAGGCTGTGGCTGTGAGTAAATCAGTGAAACTGAGCTTTAAGGGCTAATGTTTGAGTGAACATTTGGTGTTGTAACATATATATTCATTCCTATATGTTTGCTTTCTACGGCTAATTCTCTGTATAACTTTTCATGAGTGATATACCTGAGTATTTAGATTCTAATATCTAAACTGTGTCGTTAAATTTATTCATCTAAATTTGGGTTATTTCAGATTATGTACTATATGTATTTTATTACTTTTAAACCATATTTTGTACTTTTGAGTAATCTAAGCACTATACCCAGATGTACAGATACTCTTTCCTTAACCTGTGTATTATATAATTTTTAACATTAGCTTTAATAAAGGTCCTCAGGTATTTCTAAGGCACTTACCATTGTGGTACCTCAGAGAGAAATGGTTGTCAGTAAATTAATCCTTAGCATTCTTTGCACTGTACTGCACCTAATCAGAGTCATGTTTGAAATAAATTACTTGTACAGTCTGTAAAAGAAGAGAGAACCAACTGGACAAGAAACTCAGGAGATTAATTGTAGTATCTGATAAAGTATTTTCTATTTTGAGAGCCTCCTTTTATGGCCATTGGCACTTGGTTGTTTTTGTACTGTGTTCCTTTCTTTTGTAGAGAATTCTTGGTACGTGAATTGTGTTGACCTTTACTTTGTGGGCTTGTTTTCCCTTTTATCACCACCAGCATCTCTGAATATAATATTCATTCAAACTTGAATGAATTTTATTGGATGGAATTTAGAGTAATGAATGGACTAAGTTGAGCAACTCAGTGGTTTAAACCAGTACAAATTTAATAAACAGTCCTCATAGATTATACATGTTTTTGAAGAATAAAAATAATTTAACTAAACCATTTAATGAGTTAATTTATAATAGTATAATGACAAATGTGGTGAAAATCCTCACCTTCTGTCAAATGCATTGTAAACCATTCTATTCGTTCTAAATTTTCTTTTTACACTATAAGAGCATAAGAATGGCCATACTGGGTCAGACCAAAGGTCCATCTAGCCCAGTATCCCATCTTCCAACAGTGCCCCAGGTGCCCCAGAGGGAATGAGCAGAACAGGTAATCATCAAGTGATCCATCCTCTGTTGCCCATTCCCAGCTTCTGGCAAACAGAGGCTAGGGACACCATCCCTGCCCACGCTGGCTATTAGCCATTAATGGAGTTATCCTCCATGAACTTTAGTTAGAACTTTTAGTTCTTTTTTTCTTATAGTCTTGGCCTTCACCCACATCCTCTGGCCACAGACTGACCGAGCGTTGTGTGAAAAAATACTTCCTTTTGTTTGTTTTAAACGTGCTGCCTATTAATTTAATTTGGTGACCCCTAGTTCTTATGTTATGAGAAGGAGTAAATAACATTTATTTTCTCCACTCCAGTCATGGCTTTATAAATGACAGTACCTTCCTCAAGGAGTCTAAAAGTAAACATATATGAGGTTGAATAAAATTTAAAACTGAGTTACTTCACACTGTCCATTGTTATGAAGATATGGAAGCTTTGATAATCTAAAGAAACTTATCTCAAGCATCAAAAAAGTATGGAAATGTACACTTGAAAATTATCAGAAGTTGATTTTGAAGGATAGTTTATTTAATCAAAAGTGATCTCTCAGTTTATCACAATGTTATGTTCAGTTACCTCCATTTTTTCTTAACAAAACTTTGGTAAAAATTAGAATGAAAGAACAAGTAGAAGGAGAAATTATCACCTTTTTTTGGGCCTAATTGTTCATGACCCACTTTTTTTTAGTAACTTATACATAGGGCATTACAAATGAGCAATAAAAAGAATTTTAGAAATCTCTGAAAATATGGAATATTTTGAGGGTTGTGGGAATCATTTTATTATGCTAAATTTTTTATTCATTCTGTTGAACTAGAAATCAAGCATGGTTGATTTAAAATGTCAGGTTTTAATAAGTGGAGGTGAGAAATGAAGTCCCTTATTTGACTATTTTAAGACTAATCCATTTGCTATTTCTGTATTGTTCAATACACAGTATTGTGAGATAGCTGCATTAATATTAAGAGTTAATTCCTACCAACTTTCCAGATTGCCTTGTAGTCACTTGTTTCCATAACTGAACTTTCTGATTTTGTTGCTTTATATTGGGAAGAACAGTTGCTTGCATTCCCTGTTGCAGTTTGACACAGGCAAAGAAAATAATCAGTTGAGCTGGCTACATAATGCATACATTTTTCAATATGAGATTTAGAAGTTCAGTAACTCCTCACTTAACGTTGTAGTTATGTTCCTGAAAAATGCGATTTTAAGCGAAATGATGTTAAGTGAATCCAATTTCCTCATAAGAATTAATGTAAATGGGGGAGGGTTAGGTTCCAGGGAAATTTTTTTCACCAGACAAAAGACACAGACATAGATAGATACACACACACACACACACACACACACACACACACACACACACACAGTAAGTTTTAAACAAACGATTTAATACTGGTACACAACAATGATGATCATGAAGCTTGGTTGAGGTGGTGAAGTCAGAGGGTGGGATATTTCCCAGGGAATGCCTTACTGCTAAATGATGAACTACCAATTGGCTGAGCTCTCAAGGGTTAACTCGTTGTTAATGTAGCGTCACACTCTACAACGCAGCAGGAATGGAGGGAGGGAAGATAGCATGGCAGACAGAGACACACACCGTGTGTGTGTGTGTGAGAGAGAGATGCGCATTTCCCCTTTAAATATGCTGACCCCACTCGTAAGTACACTACCGTGTTAATTAGATCAGCAAGCTGAGACTACAGCTGCTGCCTGGAAGCTCCCTTCCTCCTGAGCCCTGTCGTGTGTTCCCCCTGCTCTATGGAAGATTGGGTAAGCGGGGTGCAGGAGCAGGGGGGTAGGGGACACCCTGACATTAGCCCCCCTCATCCTCTCCTCCCCCTGCGCAGCAAGCAGGAGGCAGAGGGCAGGAGCAGCACATGGCAGTGGGGCAGCTGAACTGCCAGCAATTGATAGCCTGCTGGGTGGCTGCCACACAGGGAACTTAGGAGAATGGGAAGCTGAGAGGAGGGCTGCCAGTCCACCCTGGTTCCAAGCCCCCACCACCAGTGGACAAGCAGGTGGCTGCCCAAAGACGTTATAAGGGAGCATTGCACAACTTTAAACGAGTATGTTCCCTAATTGATCAACAATGTAACAACAACAGAGTGTTAACCCGGATGACTTTCAGTGAGGAGTTACAGTTTCAGAAAAATTCAGGATCATGTGCATCAGGATTTAGCTCGACTGTAGTTAGAACTTTAATAATACTAAAAGGTCATTATTTAATGCTTGTGAAACTACTTTCTCTGTTATATAGGCATTTCTAATCATTGTTTTGCTTTTCATTAGATAATGTGCAAAATGGCCTCCATAGTGGGGAAAGACATCACAGAGAGACTTATTCTTCCTAGGTTTTGTGAGATGTGCTGTGATTGCAGAATGTTTCATGTTCGTAAGGTATGAATTTTTCCCTGTGTGGTTTGTTTCAGCTGTTTACTTGAGATTTAAAGGAACATAGTCAACCTAAAAATCACAAATTTTTCTGAAATTATTTTTATCTGCTGTTGTTACCTGAAATACTGAAGATAACTATAAATGAAAGATACAGGCCCCCACATATTCTATAATTGAGCAGCTGTGGAAATTGCTACAGAATTGTATTCTAGAATCTTGGCTTTTATTTAAAAATAAAACTCTGCTTCTAGCCCTTATGGGTTTGGAGATTACACTTGATTCATGTTTTCAGGGTTAACTGGCAGTTTTGCTTGCCTGACCCACAGCTCTTTGGGAGGGAAGGAAGGATATATCAGAGCAGAGCTGCAACTGGGCAGAAGCAGATTGAGCAATTGCTTAGGGCCCTGAGCAGCTCAAAGAGGCCCCCTATTCCCTTTTTATGATAAGAACTTGCCTGTTTTAGTATTGTGCGCGCTTGGGGGGCAAATATTGCACTGGCTTCATATCAAGATATTAAAATAAATTAATGCTTGCATGGAATTTGGACATTGCAGCTATGTAATTTGGTTCCATTTTGTATCAAAGAGTACCTGATACTACAGAAGAAAATATTTTTCTCTGGTGTGTTTATTTCAGTTTTACTATGTGTATTTGATAACACTTTGTGTAGAACTTTCACTTTCTCCTTTGTACCTAGTTAGTGTCCCGCATTCTTTATAAGGTTCTTTCATATGGAAGAAGGGGAGATAAAATATTTTAAAAAATAATGAATTATAATTTTTAAAACCACAGAAATTGGGAGGTATAAGTGTAGTACCTGAAACTATTACTAAAATTTTTTGAAACTGACTTGATTTCAAGTTGACTTTATCATGGTGAGTACATTAAAATTGTGGTTATTCTGGCTATTACAATACCTTTGCAGATGATGAAACATTGTAATGATAATAAATAAGTTATCATCAATTAATATAATTTACTTATCTCTAATTTTTGTCTACAGGTATGTGCAGCCAATTTTGGAGATATCTGCAGTGTGGTTGGGCAGCAAGCCACTGAAGAAATGCTTGTAAGTCTTTTGTACAAAAGTCAGGTTGTTGAGTTATGGCTCTAGGTATAAATATATTTTCCTCACCCTCCCAATACCTTCCTTACAAAACAGCTGCCTAAGAGAACTCAAAAGTTGAGAAATGACAAAGTTAAGTTTGCACGTACACCTGAACTCTGTCCTTTTAAAGTGTGTATTGCAATACATTAACACAATTACATAACATTATGTATGCAGACACATTGCCTCTTGCATCACTCATTCGCTGAACATTTTGTGTTTAAATGACTTTCATCAGTTCCGTCTGAAGTACATGCTGCTACAGAGTTTGTTTTTTTCGCCCCGTAACTTCAGATACGTGTGTAAGATGCAGAGTTGTTTGAAAAATAGTATGTGATCAAATGCTATCAGGCCTGTTCATATGGGTGTGGAGTCATCTGGATGTGAACGTGGATTAATAGGAATGCTCAGTGTGGGTTGGCTAGCAGAAAACCCTCCATCAGAGTGACTGACTTGGCCAAGTGGAAAAGGTTCATGGGCTGAGCCTCAGAATTTCATGTCCGGGCTGAGCAGGCCTCACTACGGGAGGTCCTGGATTATTTGCTGCACCTCAAACTCCAAGGTTTCTCTCTGTCATCGATCAAGGTCCTACTGGCTGCTATCTTGGCTCTCGACCCTCCATTCCAAGGCAGGTCGATCTTCTCTCATGACATGACGGGCCAGTTTTTGAAAGGTCTGGAATGTCTCTACCTGAATGTCCAGGATCCTGTCCCTCCCTGGTACCTGAATCTCATGCTGTCGAGGTTCATAGGTTCCCGCTATGAGCCATTGGCCTCCTGCTCTCTCCTGCATCTCTCTCAGAAGGTTTTGTTTCTGGCTGCAATAACATCAGCCTGCAGGGTGTTCGAGATCAGGGTGCTTACTTCAGAACTACCCTATATGGTTTTCTACAAGGATAAGGTCCAGCTGTGACTGCACTCAGCGTTTCTGCCCAAGATTGTTTTCCAGTTTCGTACTGGCCAGGGCATATACTTAACTGTCTCCTTTCCAAAGCCACATACATCAGAGGAGGAACGCAGGCTGCACTCGCTGGATTTCAGAAGGGTGCTGGCCTTCTACATAGATAGAACAAGGTTGTTTAGTAAGTCAGCGAAGTTGTTCATTGTGATGGCAGGCAGAATGAAAGTTCGCCCAGTGTCTGCTCAAAGAATTTTGTCCTGCATCACTGCCTGCATCTGCTACTGCTATGAGCTGGGAAAAGTGCATCTACCAGCAATTCTGACAGCACACTCAACTAGGGCACAAGCGTTGTCATTGGCCTTCCTGGCGCAGGTTCCAATCCAGGAGATCTGTAGGGCCGCTACCTGGTCGTCTGTTCTCGTGTTTACATCTCATTATGCACTTATCCTGCAAGCTCAAGATGATGCTGGCTTTGGCAGAGCAGTGCTGCAAGCGGCATGATCATGAACTCCGAGTTCACCACCATGGACACTGCTTGTGAGTCATCTAGAAGGGAATCGACATGAGCAAGCACTCAAAGAAAAAGCAGTTATCTCCTTTTTTCATAACTGTTGTTCTTCCAGCTGTGTTGCTCATGTCCCTTCCGTTACCCGCCCTCCTGCCTTTCTGTTGGAGTTGCAGCCAAGAAGGAACTGAGAGGCTGTAGGGCCAGCGGTGCAATACATGAGTGCAGCACTCAAGGGGGCGCCACATCTGACTCTACCGATACTGTTAAGGCAAAAATCTCCGACCGCACATGTGGGCACTTGCACACCTAGAATGGAATGGACGTGAGCAACATATCTTGAAGAACAACTGCACAAAGGTAGGTAACCACTTTTTCTCCTTGAACATCAGGAACAGTTCCGGACTCTTAGAGCAGAGGGTTAGCTCTTAGCAATGATATCATTGTAAGCCTCCCTAGATTGAGAAGACACGGCAACTTGTTGCATCTTTGCTGCTGTTGTCCTCCATCAAGGATCTTGGCTGTAACTGTTGGGATTTCCTAGGAAGGTCCAAAGTAAACCTTTCTTTTGACGGACTGAAACTTTTCAGTGAGTCCACAATAGGGTCTCTTGACATATGTACACCTGCAAGTAAAAGAAAATGTAGCAGATATGAAATGGCAGAGAGGTCCCATCCAGTCCATTTCTCTGGATTTCATAGACCTGCCAAGCCACCTAAAGAAGAGACCTTCCACCATGACCACTGCCACCAAGTAGGCTTGGCTTAGAATCCAGAACATCCCCACCTCAGGAATCTTCAGCTGTTACTACACTACTCACCCTCTTCCCTTAGGAGACTCTTTCTCCCATTTTCAAAGTGCATTGGAGAAAATTGCATTTGACAAATCAGTTTTGATGGTTAGAACACTTATTTACTTCATCCATTTCATCCCCATGTACTCAGGGACTCTTCTCACAAACATTTGCTGAGGCAGGAAACCATCTCCATTCTATCTAGAGGGTCATGGAACCAGTTCTTGTTCAGCACAAATGGAAGGGATTTTATTCCAAGGAATTTAGTGGTTGATCCAAAAAAGAACGGAGATCAAAATTGTATTTCAAACTTCTAAATGCCTTTGTGAAATCACAGAAATTCAGGTGGTAACTCTCTCAACTGTAATTCCATCATCAGATTCTGGGAATTGATTTATGGCCCTCTACCCTCAGGATGCGTACTTTCATGTCTCCATTCACTCCCTTGCAAGAGGTTTTTTTCATTTCAGAATTGGCCAGGATCACATCCAGTAATCAAGTGCTCCCCTTTGAGCTGTCCTTTGCACCAAGATTTTTCTCCAAAGACCTGGCCGTAGTAGCTGCTCACTTTCATCTGTGGAGAATGGTCTTCCCCTGCCTTGATGATTGGCTCTTCAAGGACCAAACACATATTGAAGTCTTCTCTGCAGTACAGACAGGCATGCACCTATTCTACAATTTAGGACTTCAACTCAACATCAAAAAATCCATTTGACTCCAGTTCAATAGGTGAACTTCACAGGAGCTTTTCAGAGCTTATTTTCTTGTGCACAGATTTATTACACTGACAAGCCTTATTGTCAACATACAAATTAGCTCCCAGACAATGGCAAGAAATTGCCTTCAACTTCTGGGTCATATGGCAGTTTGTAATTTTGAACACAACATGCCACGACTTCACTTCTTCCAGGGGTGGCTCAGAGCAGTCTGTATCCCAGTCAAGCTAGTGTCTGTCCATCAGGCGTTCGATTTGCTCAGTAGATTGACGTACCCATCCAGAGTCTGTACCGGAGTTCCTTTCACCCTCCCTCTTCTACTGTCACCATAACTTTAGAATAAGAGAGGTAGCCGTGTTAGTCTGGAATTGCAGAAGTGACAGAGAGTCCTGTGGCACCTTAAAGACTAACTAAAGTATTGAAGCATAAGCTTTCGTGGGCTAATACCTACTTTGTCGGATGCATCCGACGAAATGGGTATTAGCCCACGGAAGCTTATGTTTCAGTACTTCAGTTAGTCTTTAAGGTGCTACAGGTCTCTTTGTCACTTCTTTCATAACTTTAGATGCATCACTTGTGTGAAGGGACAAATGCCTAGGGGGATACACCATCCAAGGCAAATGGTTGCCTCAAGAGTGTCTCCTACAGATCAACCTCCTAGAATTAGAAGCAGTCTGGAACATCTGCATCTGCTTCCTTTTCTTAATCAGGGACGAGTCCATCAAAGTCATGACAGATAATGTAATCTGTACATTCTATTAGTCAATGATGGATGATTGTGCTGAAGCAATAAAGCTGTGGAACTGGTTTATAGTCAATCACACCCTCATTTCAGCCTTTTATCTTCCAGGCATTGCAAAATCCCATGGTCGATTACCTGAACAGATGTTTCGTCCAAGATTACGAGTGGGAACTGGACTGTTGGATTCTCAAACAGTTTTTTTTCCAGGTTTCTGAAAGTGGACCTCTTTGTGACACCTGTCAACAGAAAGTGCAAGAAAATTGTGCTTGAGAGGAATGGGTTATCAGTCCTCGGGAACATCTTTCTCATTCCTTTCAGGAATGAGGAGAGGTCTTCTCTATGTCTTCTGACGTTGTTGATTCTGAGAGTGTTGAACAAAATCAAACAAGACAAAGATAGAGTCATTCTAATTTCACCATCTTGGCTAAAGCAGGTCTGGCACACTTACCTGATTTACTTCGCCTCCTGTCCACTATTGCAACTTTCAACCATTTCCCATCTGCTGTTTCAGAATGTTGGATCTCCATCCCAACCTGACTATCTTCTGACTCGACACTTTATTCTCAGAGAGATTTCCCGTTTAACAGGTAGAACAGGTCCTATTAAACAGCAGACAGATCTCTACTAGAGATACTTACTTTCAGCCATGGAAGAAATTTCACCATTGGTGTATCCAGCAACTCTTCATTCTTTTCTTTCCACTGTTCTTGATTACTGATGGATTTAAGGAAGTTGAGTCTTTCTAATGAGTTATCAGAGTTCATTTGGCAGCTTTTGTAGCCTTTTAGTCCCCAGGAGTTCTCAGTCTTTGCTTATCACACAACAACAAGATTCATGAGGGGATTGCTTGAACTTTCCCCCAAATCAGAGAGCCTATGTCCCTATAGGATTTGAACTTGATCCTTAATTGTCTTAGGAAACTTCTTTTTGAGCTACTAGCTGTGTACTCTGCTGAACTTATCTATGAAAATGGCATATTAGTGGCCATCACTTTTGCTTGCAGAGTCAGGAAATTAGGCACAATGATGGCTGATCCCTCTCCATCCCACCACTCTTATTGTTTTCTTCAAGGATATAAGGTGCATTACTCCCACATTCTAAAATATCCCCTAATTTCCACATTAACTAAGTTCTTGATCTTCCCAAAGCCACATCAAATTAGTGAGGAAACTGCCTTGCATACATTGGATGTTAGAAGGGAGAAGCCTTCTATTTGGACAGATCAGACTATTTAAAAAGTATCCAAGACTCTTTCAGTTGCAGACAGATCTAAAGGATCCACAGTCTCCACCCAAAAATTTTCAAAGTGGGTTTCCTGTTGTGTTCTTGTTTGTTATCATTCTGCAAGATCCCGAACTACCTTCATAGCACTATTAAAAATGTATCAATTGCTGAAATTTGCCAAAAGGCAACCCGGGTATCAGTGAACACTTTTTTTCCAAACACAATATCCTGATATATGCCTCTAGATCAGAAGCTGCTGTTGGCACAATAGTTTGTTCTTTATTATTGGATCCAGCTTCAAAGCTCCCTCCTCCTCCACGGGATACTTGAGATACCTGAAGTGGAGTCCTGATAGGGAAACTACTCGAAGAAGTTGTTACTCACATTGTGCAATAACCGGAGTTCTTTGAGAAGTGTGTGTCTAACTGTGCTCCACTACTCACTCTCCTTTCCCTCTACTTCAGAGTTTGTCTTGCGGGACTTTATGGTAGAGAAGGAACTGAGAGTGGTTTGCTCATGTAGCTCCATATATCTGTAGTATAGGGCATGAGGGTGTCTGGAGTGTATTTGCAGGCCGAATGGGAAGTACTACTGAAAATCTCTGATCAAAGGCACATGTGCTGCTGAAGTGGAGCACCCGTAGAGGGACACATCTCGAAGAACTCCAGTAACTGCACGAGGTGAGTAACCTCTCTTTTCCTTGCACCAAATGTGGAATTTTTCACCGAAGAACTAGGATGTGCAGTGTTCTGCTGATAGGCAGTGACAGGTTTAAAGTCTGATGTTCACAATATATAAGAGTTAGCAATGGGAAGTTTTATATCATTAGAAAGGAGAAGTTCTCCATTTTCTGAAGAAACTCCTCTTTTGCTTTTAGCTGGGAATCTTCTCTTTCCAATGGTTCTAGTAATCTTAAATGTTTTCTGACAGTAGTAGGTAAGGTTGTCAGACACAACTGTGATTGTGTTCCTTTAGTATTACATTTTTGAAAAGAAATTACATAGTGAAGAGTTTGTCTTTTGAAATGCTTTTTGTAGTTTATGGACAGGGTTGTTTGGATGTAGGAGAAAGACAGTGGTAAGAAAATTAGAGGAAACACTTTGCTTTCAAAAAGGGTATTTTGCATCCAGGTGCAAACTTTGATGTCCACACACTTTGATGTCCATCCTTCAGATGTAATTTGAGAGGATCTAATTAAGAGGATAGTAGAAATGGCATGCCCTTTTGCTTTGCAAAACCCATATAAACAGAGCCTGTTGTGAGCAGCAGGATAAAGAATCTGAACAAGGGAAGTAGTGATGTAAAGGAGCATAAATTGAAACAAGTAACTCCTATTAAAACTTGCATATAAGTTTATTTACTGTGTTTTATATAGCTACCAAGATTTTTCCAGCTCTGTTCTGATAATGTTTGGGGAGTTCGGAAGGCTTGTGCTGAATGCTTCATGGCAGTTTCATGTGCAACATCCCAGGAGGTCCGGCGGACAAAACTGTCGACGCTTTTTATCAATCTGATCAGTGACCCTTCACGATGGGTAAGAGTTTTGTTTTATTTATCAAATACCTATTTTTCTGTTAGCTTTTTCTTTGATACCCTATATTAGTATTTGAGAGATAAATATCTTATTCATGTGCATGATTGTGTCAAGTAATTGTGTATAATGGTGGTTTTGCTGACTGAAAGAAGGCTACTCTGCATTATCCTGTTAAAATGTACTGAACCCTTCCTTTGAGAAAAGGTATGTGGAGCTGCAGGCTTCCCTGCTATTCAGTGTTGCCAAAAGTCTGCTTATCAGCAGGAATATCAGAAAATTGCAGATGTAATTAAATAGAATTTATTGAGATTTTTTTTTCTCCATGCTTCATTTTCTTCCCCCCCGTCTTGAAAATCCACCCTTCAAATCTGCATTAGGGTTGTCAACAGGTGGCTCTGAGAAGGCATGTGAGCCATAATCAGGTACAATAAAAGACGTAATAGAAATATGTGGTGAGAGAGACCTACCAGAAGTAAATGGAATTCAAACCTTTGGTTCTTATTGGGTCAACTTAAATTCCTGACAGTGTAAAATATAATGTTTCCACTAAACCAGCATTTCTCCTTTCCAGTCACTTGGATCCTCTACTTGGTTGGCGTTCAGACTTACTCACTTTAAACATTGAAATTGTGTGGGAGGATAAAGCGTGCTGTCAACCACAGTGAATGTGAAGATGTGTACAACGATGAGTGAATTGACCACTTTGTCTGCCTGCTGTATTTCATGTCTCACACCAATCTTTCCCTGCTGAAGGCTTTTTGCCTGGCCCTTTCCGTATCCAGCTTGTTGGCACTGTTCCCAGATGCAAGTCTCTCCTGTCACTTTCCCCAGTGCCCTTACAACTCTTCCCATTCTTATCAGCTAGTGGTGTATTTATACAACAGCTGTATTTAAATTATTTTCTCTGGAACCCGTTACTCTAGGTCCGCCAAGCTGCCTTTCAGTCCCTGGGGCCTTTCATATCAACTTTTGCTAACCCATCCAGCAGTGGTCATTTTTTTAAAGAAGAAGAAAATAACACAGAGGATCATAGATCTGCAGAGGAAGATAGGTATGGATTTTCTTGATTTTGTGGTTTTCATTTTTCTTCTGCATATAGATATTGCTGCTTAGGAGACTTACATTCTTCTTTTAATTTGGTTACCCACATTAAGACATCAGTAGTGAAGACACCAGAACTTTTGCCAAAAATTGGCCAATGGAACCCTCTTTAGCTAAGTTGTTGTTCAGTTATTTAGGGTACTTCACTTAGGTCAGCTATCCAGTAAGTAAAACTAATTCTATAAATACTGAAATAAGAACATGACTTTATACATTTAGACACTTATGCAAGTTTAACCAGTATGTTGGGTCTTTTTTAAAACTCATGCCTATTTTCTTTGACACCCAACAGTGAAAAGATCAGGTTTACAGAAGATGTCACAACAGAGGATGTACATAGCAGGACAGAGAAGCCACCTTCAGATGCTGATTTTAGTGATTTTACAACAAAACTTGAAAACTCCAGGGAAGACCATAACCCTGTGCCAAGTAATTCTCAGAGTGAAACTGATTACCAGACTGAGACGTTCTTACGTTGCACTTTGTCTTCAGAATCTTGTGGGGAAATAGCTGATGAGAATGAGCAAAGTTCTAGCTTCTGTAATATAGTAATGCTGCAAGAATCTAGGTTGAGGTCCCAGGAAACTTCTCTCTCAGAACAGGAATTGTACAACTCTTTCCATTTCTGGAGGACTCCGCTTCCTGAAATAGATATTGATTTAGAGCTTCAGCAAACTGATCAGATAATGCCTGAGCCAGAAATTCGGGAAGGAACAAAAGACGTGACGGTGCCAGTGTCTTCAAACATTACTATGGCCACAAGGAAGGAGCTGGAAGAAATGATAGAAAATCTGGAGCCTCATATTGATGATCCCGATGTTAAAGGTATAATGAAAATATTTGTGTATAGTTAGTGTCTGGAAATGTTTTTGTGTAATAATTAATGTTTTACTGTGGAGGTTTTAATTTTTAACCTTTTGAATGAAGCTTTTAAAAAAAATTCAGAAGAATTTAATGCTTTTGGAGTTTAACAGAATTGGACCTACCTGTTCTAATTTAACTGTGAAAAAGGATGACAAACCAAAACATTCTTATTTTTGAGAAGCAGCCTCTGATTATACAGATGCAGTTTTGCTCCCATTGTTAATTGTGAGGTACAATAATTGTACCTGTAATTCTTGGTACTTAGACATATAACTTGATTTGTCAGTATAATCTTGCAGTCACCTGAGTGCTGCGAATCATTGCACTCAGTGTTGCGTATGCAGTTACTGTGAGTGCAAAATAGGAAGCCAGACTGAGGCCCTTTTGAAAAATCAAGGCCTGAATGTAAGAATGTGTTCACCTTCTGAACAATCAAGTTAATTTTTTAAGGAGATAGCCTTAGCGTATCCATGTTCCTAGAAGCTCTTCTGTAGCAACTTCTATTGCCTGATGATGTGTGCCAGGATTATGATGATGTGTGCCAGGATTATGGTCGAGACAAGGTCAAAAGTGACCCACATCTTGTCCAACTCTTAAATGCACACAAATCTTGTGAGACTGAAGTGTAATTAATGTGCTCTCTTCTACCTTCTTTTTAATAACCTGCTGCCTTTTATGTGGCATCACAGGTTTGTTGGGATATCAGCACTGGAGAAGTCTTAAAGCATGCCAAATTCAAAAAGGGCAGCAGCAAATCCAGCACTGTGGCTAGGAAAGTGGAGATTGGAGTATTTTTTATCTCAAGAATCCTGTGGGCTAGAAGGGCACACTCTCAAAAATGTGCCTTAAGGCTTATTGAATGCACACCACCTAAATCCTGCACTGAATACAAAATTATTAATTTTATGGTTGTTTTCACTATCATAAAAGAGTGTTTACAAATAAATCTATCTTCACAACATGCGTGTAGAAATAGAAATATACCTATCTCATAGAACTGGAAAGACTCTGAAAGGTCATCGAGTCCAGTCCCCTGCCTACACTAGCATGACCAAGTGTCACTAGCATTACCAAGGCAGATTTTTTTTTTTCCCCAGATCCCTAAACGGCCCCATCATGGATTGAACTCACAACCCTGGGTTTAGTACGCCAATGCTCAAACCACTGAGCTGTGTCCCCCTCACACTTGTGGCTCTTCTTCCCATTTTCATTACCCCAATGAGAAGAGTCGGTAATATTACTTTCCCCATTTTACAGCTCGGGAATTGAGACCGAGAGAGATTAAGGCCAAAATTATCAAAAGTGTCCACTAATTTTAGATGCCCAATATGGGACACCTAGCACCTGATTTTCCAGAGGACTTAGCATTTTAAAGCATTTCCTATGTTCAGAGCACCGTGCCAGATAATTTCAGTTGAGTGCTCAGCATATCTGCAAATGGGGTTTCTCACACTGGGCACCCAGAAAACTAGAAAGATGTTATTTTAGTGGCCACCTATGAAAAGTGAGGTTTAAGTGACTTGCCCAGCATCACACACAAACTCTGTACCAGAGACAGGGATAGAATTGAATACTTTAACTGTGACCTGCTATATCAAACACCTTCCAAATTCTGCAACAAATGAGCCAGGGGTCCCATAGACAATAGCCTTATTAAGTACTCAACCCTTATTCATTCCAGAGTACTGTCTTTCCTGTGCATGGGGGGGGTCAGAGTTGTGTGGAAAACCAGCATGTCTCATGGAATTAAAGACTATATCCTAACACAGTATTCCCAAACTTCTTATTAAGGTGACCCACTAAGTGCATTTTGCCTTTTTTTTTTTTTTTTTTTCTTGTGACTCACTCAGGCTCCAGAACATGGGGAGGACCCCAAAATCATAGGCGAGCATCCTTTTCTTTCGCAGCTGAAAGGGCATTGACCACTTGCAGCAGCCCCTCCCCCCTAGCACCGCAACTCTGTCCTGGCCTGGTGTGGAGGAGAGGCCCAGAGCGGGTACAGTTGAGAGAAAGCTCACCTCGCAGTGGCTGGGCTGGGCTAAACCTGAGTGGTGCCAGGTCCCAACTTCTGGAGTGGGGAACCAGGTCCAGCACTGCAGGGTGGGAGCCACTGCTGCGAGGTGAGTGTAGGCCAGAATCTCCTTCCATCTCCATACCCCTGGGGTCACCCATCTAGAACCTTCCCATGACCCGTTGGTCATACACATACACAGGGGAGCCAAATTAAGGTTTTACAGGCAACCCAGCTTTCAAGTTTTTTAATGTAGTTTTTAAGGAAATTTCCTAATTTTTTTTTTTTTTTTTTTTTTAAAAAAAACCCTAAGTGAAAAGAGAAATTCTAACACATGGAACCATCTTGATGCACAACTTGAATATCAGCAGTAATGGCGCTTGACGCACAACTTGAATATCAGGCGCTTGACGCACAACTTGACTATCAGGCGCCAGCGCTGTGGCCCGCCGCTACTGCCTAATATTCAAGGTGCCTTGACTATCAAGCGCCTTGAATATCAGGCGCTTGACGCACAACTTGAATATCAGGCAGTAGCAGCAGGCCACAGCACTGGCAGCATGGCTCCGAGGGAGAGGGGAGGCGGGGGACAGGACGGGGGTAGCCTCTCTGACCAGGAGCTCAGTCCCGCGGGCTGTAGTTTTCCCACCCCTACAGCATGGACCTTGAGCACTCTCCTTCACTGAGTAGCTGGCAGTAGTAGGCTGTTATCCTCTGTTGGACCAGCCAGTAGAGAAGGGGTGAGAAACTCCCTTTGCCAGTAGGTTTCACAGCTATTCACTAACAGCAGAGGAATGTAGAGATGGACACTTGATTTCAATTCCGGTTTCTATAGAGGAATGTTGTCTAGAGGTAACAGACCATTCTGTTCCTGTGCCCCCAGCTTGTCACTGTCCCCATCTGCATCCGTGTACCTCCTAACTTCCTCTCAACTGACTCTTGTCTCCCTCCTCCTCTGGTGCTCCCCATCCTCTGGGTCCTGAAAATGCCCCCCCTTTCTACGCCCGTTTGCATTCCAGTGTGACTGCTTCTTCCTCTTCCTCCTCATACACTTGGATGCCAGCATCAGTTGTACAGGAGAGTGAATTTCCTGCTCTCGATTCCTGTGGCTGGTGCCGCAGCAGCCAGGAGGAGCAATTGTAAGGGAAGTCCTGCTCAACTCCTGCAGCCCTGAGCATGCTCAGAACAAACAGAATCTTCAGAGAACATAGCTACCAAACAAGCCTCTATTGAGCATGTGCAAACTGCAGGTTTTCAGAGCTTGTAACTTGGCTAAATTTGGGCAAATTTTCATGGGGACAGCAAAAGGCATATACCTATCACCAAAGCAGTCAGCCTGTGAAATTAAAAATCCCTGTTCTAAAACATGGAGGAGCTAGAGTTTCTCAACAGAATAGTTGTAAGAATTTTTTTTTAATTTGGGCGAAAGGACATTTTCCCATAATCTCATTCTCAGAAATGGCTGAACCATTTTATCTGAAACTTACCCAAAAACTTCAGTCTAAGGCAGATCCCTGGTATGGAAAATGTCAGCCCCCTACGAATAGTTTGGCAAAACCCCAAGCAGCAGAATATAGGGGCTTACAATAGAAAATGTCTGTCAACCTTAAGTATGTG
Organism: Dermatemys mawii; assembly: GCA_007922305.1. NCBI lineage: Eukaryota > Metazoa > Chordata > Testudines > Dermatemydidae > Dermatemys > Dermatemys mawii. The sequence goes on from ML677334.1 coordinate 47,309,039, forward strand.
TGTGTCTACCAGATCCATCTATAGTAAATATCAGTTAGTTAAAGTTGGGGAAAAAAACTCGTTTGTGTTTTATCATTAGAACAGCTTCAGAAGAATTTGAAATTCCTAATAGGTTTTTCAGGACAGATATTTTTTTTTTTTTTAAATATAGTACCTGAACTAGTATAGCACTTAACACAATGACAGGAGCATTTTTTATCTGCTAATAGTGAGTGAACACTAGGGAAAGAAACAGAAAGCATAAGAGTGAAAACAAGGGAAGCAGAAAAGAGAAACTGCAGAAAATAAAGAGGGAAGATGTGCTGCTGTGTAGAAGAAGTTTTTTCTCCTGAGTTATTTATGTATTTTTCTATAAACACACACACATTTGAAGTGTTGTGCATATATATACATTGTCTATTTAAAGAAAGATTAAGGGTCTTTTTCTAATTTTAACTGAAAATGAAAGGCCTATATTTTGATGTTGATTCTAGCTGTGAGGGAGGAGAGGAAAGGTAAATTCTCCTAAATGTGCATTGGGATAAAGTTCAGTTGAATTATTTCTCCGTTTTTTTGCCTCACAAGAATTAACTCTTCTGAGAATCTGGGATAACATTTCATGCCTAAATAGTCTGGTAAGAGCTAGTCCAATGCTTTCCCTTTTTAATTTATAGTAGAAACACATTCATTTTATTTATCCATATAGCTATTGTTTGTGCATTTTTAAAAATTTGGGTCTTTCCCTAACTTCTCAGTAAAGAAGAAGAAAATGAATATTACTGTGAAGTCTCTAATTATCAAGGTCTCATTTATTTTACAAAGTTTACTGTAGAGAACGTGAGTGTTATATGAAATATGGTGTTAGTTAAAACTAAATTATACTTTCTAATGATCCTGATACATTTCATGGTACAGTATTAATACTTTTTTGTTTACTTAGTAATTAGTAGTGGGCTTCCCTACAGAATGGATTATTACAATCCTACTGTAACTCTTTCAGGTATTTTATTAAATGCTTGTCAGTTACAGAATCAGCCAGGCTACATAGTGACCAAATCCTTACTTATTTGCTTCCGCTGTTCTTACCCCCATCTAGAGACCATCCCGGAGATATAAGACAGTAGTTCATGTTTGGCCTTCACATGTGATGTTACTTACGTGTTCCACACCAATGTGTGTCTCAGTTGTCTAGCCATGTGTTCAGTGTCAAATATTGTGCTGAGTTGTAATTCTGCTTTATGTAACTGTGAGTCATAATTGTGTAAAAAAAAAAAAAGTGTGCTATGCAAATTAATCTGGCTTTTGATAAACTCTGGTAGCGTTATGTGGGTAAATTTATGTGCAAGGATAAATGAGACAATTAAAATTCCAAAATGGGAGGTAGAGTGAGGCAAATGATAAAAACAGATGCAATTGTTTAATTTCAGAATGTGTACACCAGCGGTTCTCAAACTTTTTCAGACCGTGACTCTTTTTCCCTTCCTCCTCTGCCGCGGCGGACCCTTGTATGTCCACCGAAAAGCCACCGAATGCATTATTTCCGCATTCACCGGCTTTTTGGTGGACATACTGAACACTCCTGAGCGCTATTTTCGGAAGCGCTCGGTATGTCCGCCGAAAAACTGCCGAATGCGGACGTAATGCATTTGGTGGCTTTAAAGCGGTGCCGGGAGCTCGCCGATCCCCCTGGAGGCGCTCCGCGACCCCCAGAGGGGTTGCGACCCCCAGTTTGAGAACTCCTGGTGTACACAGTATTGGAGAGGCATTGGAAAAAGAGTTGGTAGAGTGGGCTGATTTGGACCAGAGAGCCACTTGCTCCTTCCCTGGAAGGGAAAAAAGAGGGGAGGAAGAGAGCAGCCCAATCACTGCTTCTTTGACAGCAGTGGAGAAATGGATATTAAAGGCAAAGTAGAGCAATCCCTGAGCCACTACTTCTTCTCCAGGAAGGGAAGGTGATAGGCAGAAAGCAGAATGGCAGGTGTTGCTGCTCTTTGAGGAAGGAAAGGAGAGCAGCAGGGAAACACCAAATAGTACTGGCTTCACTTCAAGAAAAGGGGAATGAGGAGCCAAGTGGACTATATGGAGAAGAATTGCTGGAAGGCCAAGCATCTCCTGTGTGCACGAGAGCCCTGCAGTCCTAGAGTGGCTGTGCAAAGAAATACAGGGCCCAGTAATTTCTTAGGCATAGGAGTTGTAGTTCCCTTCATTTGGAGGAGGAGAGCCTGGAATTCATTAACAAGATTGGGAATATGAGAGAGAGAGCGCGCCAGATTTAATTAATTTGTGGTGTGGAGAAGAGTGGCAAGAAGAGCCAGGTGGAGTGAAATCTCAGATTTCATTTTTATCTGTTTTCAGGGTTTGATCAAAAATGTCTAAGTCCTGACTGAGATTTATAGTTGTCACTGAATAACCTACTCTCTGTTATGCTGCGTCTGCATTTCCAGAAGAGTTGCTTTGTTTAGAATTAGTTCAGCATAATGGGACCAGTCAACCTTCTAGCAATTTGCGGTGTGGGAGCATCTGAATATGTATTTTCCAGGATCCAGACATACCCTTACATTCTCAGTTGGAAGATTTAGCAATCCTGCTCTCCACTTAGATTTACAGGGATGCAGCTAATTGTACTTTTGCAACTCTTTCATTTAGTCCCTAAAAATTCTTTCCCCTGATCTCATAAAATTTAAAAGTACAACTTTTTAATTCAGTCAATCAATACAGTTAAAAACTAGAGTCAAACCTGTTCCCACCCTTTATTTGCCATATTCTTTTAACTATAATTGCCAATTATCTGTTGTGTATGTTCTGGCTGTTACAGATTGTGCACACATCTGTTTATTTATTTAGCCTCCTCATAAGTAGTTTGTCACATTTCTGTAAAAGATACTACTTTAAAGATACTGTTGCCTCAGCAACCTCTTGCTCTTGGGTTTCCTGCCTCATAGCCAGGTACTCCCTTAGCTCCAGTGCTGTTTTGGCCTTCTGAGGCAATGGCAGCCAACATGAGACAACCTCACCTCCCATCCTTGCTGGGTTCCTCTGTTGTGGGATTTACTAACCATTGATAATCTGAGTAGGAAACTTTCAGCTTCCCTCTTTGGGTAGTCCATACAGTACAAATTATTTTTCAAAGGTGGTTGGCATTAGCAGTTTTGTTCCTGTGTAACAGTTCTTCCCATTTCCATTAATGTGTTTCACTTTGCATACAGCACAAGTGGAGGTATTGTCTGCTGCACTCCGAGCCTCCAGTTTGGACCCTCAGGAAGAGACAACAGCAGGCGTTGGCAAGGGAATGGACTCTCAAAATGAACTGAGCATCAAAGAACAACTAAATTATAAACTAATACAGGATGATACTATGCCTTTAATTAGCAACACTGTTGAGGTAAGAGATGTGGCTGTGTTTGGCATACAAACAGTTTATGGATAAATATCCTGTAGAACATGTTTGGTGTAGTGAGTTTGTCAGGTCTGAGGTGAGCGATGTTTGCAAAGAGCAAGGGATCCTTTGCCAGGGAGTCTCTGTGTCTCACCCACCTGATAGTAATTTCATCAAATATCATATTCCCATAGTTTGCTTATGAAAATGTCTTGTGAGTCTGTGTCAAAAGCCTTCCTAAAGTCAAGATGTGTCACAGCCACTTGGTCAGTAACCTTGTCAAAGGAGGAAGTTAGGTTAGTTTGGCATGATTTATTCTTGACAGATCCCTTCTGGCTACTCCTCATAACTGTATTATCATCTAGGTGCTTACAAATTGTTTAATGGTTTTTTCCAGTATCTTTCCAGGTATGGAAATTAGAAAGATGGGTCTATTCTTCCCCAGGCCCTCTTTGTTCCCCTTTATAAAGATAGTTGTAGTGTTTGCCCTTCCCCAGTCCTCTGGGACTGTACCTGTTCTCCATACGTTCTCAAAGATAACTATTAATGGTTCTGAGTTGCTTAAGTACTCTAGGATGAATTTCATCAGGCCCTGCTTACTTTAATACATCTAACTTGTGTAAATATTCTTTATCCTGTTCTTCCCTTATTTTTGCTTGAGTTCCTTCCCCTTTCTTGAGAGAACAACATGTCACAAGGGTCACTACTTATTCCATTAATGGAAGGCATTCAGATGATAATGTGGTGGTGCTGCGTGTAAGAATCTGTATAGAATAGGATTTAATTATATCAGTTCAAGCCTGGTAAAGCATCTTTATTATTTTGAATCAAAATAAATAAAAGTTGTCCATTAAGATTTTTATTTTAATTTGGGCTACAGCAAGGATATGCTGAAAATAAAAATACATCTCTGGAATCTTGAAGAAAATACCCACAATGTGAGGCAACCTTTCATGGTATTTAAGTTCAGTGTGTATATAATCCTTGAATGTCCCATTTTGTAAGTGACCTTTTCCCCCCTAACATGCAGAACATAGATTCCACTCTACGCTATATTCATAATGATTCAGACTTGAGCACCAATAGTAGTTTCAGCCCTGAAGAGGAAAGAAAGTCCAAAGTACAGGTAAATGAGAATTTTTTTCCCCTTGTACTTCTGATTTAAATTGAAACTTTATAGACAAAAGATGATGAAAGGTTCACCTTTAGTTATGCAGTCCATTGGCCCACTTTGCTGTAGTAATTTTCAGAGGATGCGAAAGCCTCATCAGTAGGTCACTGTATAATCTAGTCTTGAGTAGTTGCAGTGATGGTGGTTACATTAGCAGTTTATTCTGCTGTAATTGACCATTCCAGTAGCTTTGACAGTAGAGCTGTTTAGTCAAGACTCCCAAGCTATTTATTTTATTTTTTCCTCTGCCACGAATTTGCTTTGCAGCTTCAATGATTTATTTACAGAGCCAGTTGAAAATTTTCCATTAAAACTGTTTGTTTTTCTGGAGAAAACTGTTTTTTTATTGAACAGAATTTTTCGCAAAAAGTGTGTTGTCCGTTGAAAACTTTGACTTTAGCAGGAAAAAAAACCCAAATTTATATTTGATACCAAATAGAACTATTTTGGGTTATTTTGGTGTTAAATTATATCCTCTTGAATCACTGATGGGAGTTGTAGTGTGGGAACTTCATCCACTCATACTTCTCTGTGGGCAGGGTTCTACCTCTCCTTCATGGGAGAGGTAGAACCCAGCAGCTCAGCAAGAGGGGAGAATGTGCTGCATCATGGGAGTAGTGCTTCCAGCCAGTGAGCCCAGCCTAGGGGAGAATGAGTGCATGAGGTACCCAAATGCCATTCCTATGAGGCACTTCAGCAGCTCAGGCAGGCACAGTTTAATATTAAACTGACCCAAAATGAAACATTTAAATTTAGCTTTTTTTGCCATAAGGTAAAAATTTTCTGCAAGGTGGGGAAAACCATGTTCTGACCAGCACTAGTGACTTATTTGTATGTATTTTATGTGTTTGTAAACAGCCATAAAGTTTGCCAGTCTCTCAGGATATTGAGTCTTTAATATTTGTAAGAGTGTTAAGCAGTGCTAAGATGTCTAAGTTAAGTTGTTTCTTCTGAAGTTTCAAACAATGCTCCTACTCTGTTTTGGTAGTCTGAAAGTGATCCACCCATTCATCCTTGTTCCTTCCGTCTGGGTATTTACAAGGACTAATCATACATTCTCGGTTATTGTGTTTCTGTATTAATATTGCTTAAGTAACCTTAATATTTGCTTAAAATATCAACTTTAAACAACTTAAGTTAGTCTGATTTTTATATATTGTACTTTTATGAATTATAATATTTATATTCTTAATCTTTAAGCATTTTTGTCCATTATAATGAAGTGAGAAAAATTCTCTTTTAATATGTAACCTACTTTTATATAGGTAGTAGGTTATATGGAAATTACTTGAAAATGTCACCAACTAAGCCTTGTTCTCTCTCTAGGATGTTGTACCTCAAGCCTTGTTGGATCAATATTTATCCATGACTGATCCTTCTCGTGCACAGACAGTTGATACTGAGATTGCTAAACATTGTGCGTATAGCCTGCCAGGTGTGGCACTTACATTAGGTAGACAAAACTGGCACTGTCTGAAAGACACCTATGAGACACTAGCATCTGATATGCAGGTATGTTAAAGCATTTAAACTCAAGCAGCTCTGAAAAAAATTATATACACTTTTATTACTGTGTTTCTGTATAATGGACATTTTTGAATTTATGATTTTCATATCCTATTACAGGTGTTGGTAATTTAGTAGGTGATGCTCTTCCTCTGAGTAATAGTTTGACCAGAGTCCCTGAACATTGCTTGTGTACCATGTTTGTGAGGTGCTCTCACAATGGGGTAATGGGGACTGTGTAAAAACCTAGAATAATGGGGACTGTGTGAAAACCTAGAATAGATGCACAAATGTTGCTGAGCCTGTCATGTAGGTAGATGAGAAACCGGAGGTCTTGATCACTTCTAGTTGCTATAGTTCTTGTGGCATTATTAATGAAAACGGGGTGTCCACTTTGATCCACTAGGCAGTTCCTGAAAGTTAGTCATAAAGGATTAACAGAATTGCAGTATCATTGGTGTGTTAAAAAGAAATGTTAAAATACTGGAAATGGCTGTTGCTTTCTTCTCTGTCCCTGTTTGCTGCTAAGGAAGCAGCTTTCAGTGTATGGGCCATTTTATTTTGTCATAATTTCCACTCTTTCCTTTCTTTTTCAAGGACAGGCTTCCTTTTTTGAGTAGTCATTCTTGATCCACTTCACCCAGAAAAACTAATTCAATGATGTATCAGAGCAAAAATTCACTGACATACATTGTTTATTTATACAACATATTCCCAATTTTCCAAATGGGGGGGAATTTTCTTTGGATAATTGATTGTTTGGATAATCAAGAAAGCTCTGTTGTCTGAACCATTGCCTCATCTGAATCCCTTCCTTGTTCCCAACATGAGATACATGCTGCAGAGGGCATATAGTTAATGTATCTCATGATGGGGAACAAGGAAGGGATTCAGATAATGTGGAGCTTTGATAACAGGATTTGTAATAAACTGGATTGTATATAGTATCAGTCACATTTCTCAAAGTGCTTTATAGGAAGGTGAAAGAAATTAGCACACAAGTAATCTGTAAAGAAACTAAGAAACCAAGCAAGAGTAAAAAATAATAATGCTAAGTTTGTGGTGTGTTTAAAATTACTTTGAGAGTCTGCCACAAGAATAATGTGGGAGAAAACTGCATCACTAAAATAGGATTAAGTCTGCAAAGATATCATTTGATAGTTGGAAAGTGCCATCAGAAGGGGAAAGTAAGGTTAAATAACAATACTTATTTTTTATATAATTGAAAATACATTATCCATTTGAACAATCCCTCCCTTTCCTCCTCCCTCCCAAAATAGGACCACATAGAACCTAACACCTCTTATTGGACCAGAGCTTGTGACAAGATGTTTCTTGGAACAAAATATGTGATAGTGTGTGTGGATGACAGATGGTTGGCTTCCCTGAGAGGGAAAGTTCCTTGTGGCTCTGGAATTTACAGTTTCCAATCAAAGTGTAGCAGAATACTTTCTTTCTTTCTTTCTTCTGCTTTGTAAAGAACAGATTGCAGAAGCTAGAGAGGAACAAGAACTATAAAATTTCAATAAACATAAGAAAAATTTGAAGCAAGAGGAGAAATGCAAAAGTGTTGATCTCCAACATTTATGTTTTGTTTCTGCTAATTAAGAACACAATAATTTTTTTACTTGTTCAGTTCCTGGATATGCAGATGGAACAGATGATCCTTGAACAATCTCATTCATGTCTTGTTTTACGCTTTTGAAAAAAAGAGTTGTTTCATTGAAAGAAATGAGTGAATTAAGGAGTGAAAGAATGAGTAGCTGTAACTGAGGATTCCAGTATTAATATTGGACAATATAAAAAAATGACTCCTGACGTGTTAACAAAACTATTGTTTGGGGATAATTTTTAATAAATGCAATTATTTGTATTTTTTTTGCAGTGGAAAGTTCGAAGGACATTAGCATTCTCTATACATGAGCTTGCCGTTATCCTGGGAGACCAACTCACAGCTGGAGACTTGGTTCCAGTCTTCAATGGCTTTTTAAAGGACCTAGATGAAGTCAGAATAGGTGTACTTAAACACTTGCATGATTTTCTAAAGGTACATTTCATGTTTATTTCACTTTGGACCATAATATATTATGCCTACCATCCACTTCTTTTCCCTGCATAGACCTGTGCCCATAGATTTCACCAATATAATCCCTTACAGTAGTCCAGCCAAATGTCTATATGTACGTAAGAAGGTATTGAAAAAGCTTTATGAAGCGAATACTTTTCCTTCTCTGAGCTAGTTGAAGACATAGCTGTTATTTGCCCCTTACTCTTGGTTGTTATTATTTAAAATTTATATAGCAGGGGTGGCCAACCTGTGGCTCTTCAGAAGTTAATATGTGGCTCCTTGTATAGGCACTGACTCCAGGGCCGGAGTTACAGGCACCAACTTTCCAAGATGCTGGGGGATGCTCGCTGCTCAACCCCTGGCTTTGCCACAGGCCCTGCCCCCCACTCCACCCCTTTCTACCCCCTCCCCTGAACCTGCCCTCTCTTCTCTCCCCTCCCTCCCAGAGCCTCCTGCACACCACAAAACAGTTGATCAGGAGGTGTGGGGATGGAGCCGGAGACGCTGATCGGTGGGGCTGCCGGTGGGTGGGAGGTGCTGGGTGTGGGGTGGGGGAGCTGATGGGGGTTCTGTTGACATATTACTGTGGCTCTTTGGCAATGTACATCGGTAAATTCTGGCTCCTTCTCAGGCTCAGGTTGGCCACCCTGATATAAAGCATAAAATGTTGTTAAGAATACCCCATTAATTTTGCTGACGTTCTTGCAAGTCACAGCAAAATTTTACCCAAAATGTTTTACAAGCATTATACTGTATATATCAAAGGATGCTTTTTTAATCCAAATGACTATTGCGACGGGGCAAGGCCAGATGGCTATAGGAAAGTGATAAGGAATAGATATGTTAGTCCCAGGCTAAACAAATCCCTGGTACCATTGGAACCAAATGGCAGTTGTTCCAGGTTAATCAAGACACCTGGGGCCAATTAAGAACCTTCTAGAAAGGAGTAGAAATAGCTAGCCTGATTGGGACACCTGAAGTCTGCCACAAGAATAATGTGGGAGAAAACTGCATCACTGTTCAGGGGCTGGCTGAAACCAGTTAAAAAACCCTCCCAGTTAGTCAGGTGAGGGTGTGAATGTCAGGAGCTGTGGGAGGAAGTTGTGCTGTTGGTGAGACTGAGTGGTAGACAACATATCATACGCAAGGAAGGAGGTCCTGAGGTAAGGGTGAAGTGGAGTTTGAAGAAGCGGGGACTCTGTGGGGAAGTAGCCCAGGGAATTGTATTGTGTTTTGTGGCTAAAAGGTCAGCCATCTTAGCTGATATTATTAGGGTCCCTGGGCTGGAGCCCAGAATAGAGGGCGGGCCCGGGCTCTCCCATTTCTGCCTCACCTAATTAATCACTGAGATTGGGAGACAACAGAGACTGTGCCAGGAAGGATAGCTTCTCTTCACTGGCTTATGATGGAAAATAGCCCAACAGGCTGTGACCTTGTCTCTAGAGAGAGAAGGGCTACATCGGCTACATGGAGGGTCACCGTGAGTCTCTGAAGCTAGTGAAAATCTGCCAGGAAACTCAGGATCCACGAAGATAAGGACAGAGCTTTGTCACACTATTTTATGATAGTCATTTTGTTCATATTTCATCCATTCATGTTAAGTGCTTGTAATCTGTACTGCTCTGATTAAATGTATATTTATTGTTCCAGCTTCTTCATCTTGATAAAAGACGAGAATATCTTTATCAGCTCCAGGAATTCTTAGTGACCGATAACAGCAGGAATTGGCGTTTTCGATATGAGCTGGCAGAGTATGTTGTTTAGAAAGTTTTGGTTTGGATTTGGATATTTTTTCCGCTATGTGGATTTTAACATTTCAATTCATAAATCAATCAAATACACTCAAACTATTTTATAATGGCATTTTGACATGTCTGCATGTGCTTATCTACATGAGCTCACAACTTGTACAACATATACTACTTATGTCTGTGATGCACTAGTAATATCTACTAAGAATTTAACTCCTTATAAACTATTTTATAAATCCTCTTTAATACAGAATGAAAAAACTAATTTGAGCACTTCTACTCAGATTGTCCAAGCAGTAACTATTTTGGTATGCTGGGACGGGTTATGGGGGGGTGGGTTGGAGACAGGGAAAGGGGTGGTGTCCTTATACTTATTTTAATCAAATCTGCTATACTCACTTTAATCAGAAAAGTTATTGATCTTGTTATCAGCTTAGTCACACTGTAGCTTGCGTGTACCTTGTAACATTATTAGTTATACAATCTAATGAATGCAAACTTTTTTTATCTATTAATTCTTTTCTTTTCCCAGATTATATTTGCACTGTTTTATTGATCTTGTGTAGAATTAGGGTCATATTTACTGAATAAGTGGCAAATTACAGAGGTGGAATTATTCAATATTATGAGAGAAAACAATTAAAATTGAGTTTGAAGAATAGGAAATTTTCTTAGTGTATATGGTTTGGTTTCTCCTCTGTTAAATGGCAGGCAAAGTTGTATAAACTGTCATTTTCAAGGTTAGGGATACCTTTTTTATTTTTGATTTATTCTGCTGTGTTATGCTTTGTTCTTTCTTTTAGGCAGCTAATCTTGCTTCTAGATCTATACAGTGCCAGAGACGTTTACGACTATTTGCGCCCTATTGCTCTCAGCCTCTGTGCAGATAAGGTTTCCTCTGTTCGATGGATTTCCTACAAGCTGGTATGAGCTAAGAAACAAATTTTAATGTAAAATAATTTAAATGAATCCAATATCTCAGACTTCTAAGTCATAGTTGGAAGTTGTTATATTTGTATTTATGCATTGGTAACTTAACATTTCTTATAGGTTAGTGAAATGGTAAAGAAGCTGCATATGGCTTCAACATCAACTTTCGTGGTAGACCTCATGAATGAACTTGTTGAAAAATTCTGTAGATGCCCAAAGTGGTCCGGTCGGCAAACATTTGTCTTTATCTGCCAAGTAAGAGCTTTTATATATGTATTTGTTTGGGAGAGGGTGGGCTGCTAACTTCCTTAGGGATTCATCTGTATTTTCCTGAATAGTTCATAGAAATCATTACCAGAGAATCTTTCCTCTGTCAGGAGAAGATGGGGGGTACAATTCATGGCTTTCTCTGCTCAGCACCTCTCCATAGGAGACATAAGGAGATGCTGTAGAGATGGGGCTCTTTCTTCCCTACCCAAGAAAGTATTACTTAGTTCTACCGTCACTCTTGCAGTCTAAATTCCCAGGTTGCATACCACTGAGGTTCAGTATACAAACTTCATGTGTTCTCCTCAGTATGTTCAGAGAATCAAAATATGGCGTTGATGTAAAACAACAACAAAAAAAGTGACGGTAAAAAACTAGTCTGAATAACACATAGGATACCTAAGTTTGGGAGTAACCTTCAGCCACTTGTTCCATGAATTGGTATGAAGTGAGCACCCTCTAGTGGTTAGTGATACAGTGCTGGCAAGTAGGTGTCATTTCCCATACACCCAGCTAGCATAGTTGTTCAGAAGCTAGCAGAAGTATCATCAAGGAAAACAAGCTGGTCTGAGCTGTGGAGGAGGAGTAGATCTTAGGTGCAGCTGGGGTGGCCAGTGATGGCAAAGGAGCAATCTGGGCAGTTGCCCTGCCATGTGGGAAGGATTCCTAGAGTGTGGCCCAGAAACAATGCCCCCTCCCTGAGGTTTGATCTTATTTAAAGAACTTCTGGAGATTTGGATCTGAGAGCTATTGGTAGTGTGTCCTTGTTTCCACAGCTCTGTCCTTTCCCTCTCCGCAGCAGAGGAGAGAATTTATCAGGATCTCTGTGAGGCAAGTCTCATGGAATTTCATGGGCCCTCCCTGGTTGTTCAGTGAATTTTGCCAGCAAAGACTACCCACCTGGTTCTTAATTCTCTACTGTTTTGTGTTTTGCTCAACTAAATATTGTGCTTTGTTGTTTGGTAGGGGGAGGATTACGTATTTGGATAAGTCTGTGTGTCTTATGACAACTCTTTAAAATATGGGTTATGGTGCTTAAAATGGGCAGTTCTTAAAGGGAAAACTGCAGCATAACATAACCCTACTTTTATCACTGCATCTAATTGCAGCAGGCTAAATCAGTAAAAATTTCTAAATTATCTGTAAGATTTAAGGCCAGCTTCAGTTCCAAAATGCTCCTATTACTGTAAGCAAACATGAAAAGGTTATCAAATTTACTGTAAAGAAACTCACGCTGATTTCTAATGCTCTTTTTGAATCTGAATTTTCTCAGACCTGAATTCTGCTTTATAAGGTCTCACCTCCTACTGGGAAGTACAGTACCCTGAATCTGTAAAGCATCTTGAGATCTGTAGGTGGAAAGTGCTATATGAATGCTAAATATTCTTAAATGTTGATTATTATTAAGTTGGTAGAATCCATGAACTCTCATTGTAGTCTGTATTTGTTTTTAGCTCCTTCTTTCTGGGGAGAAATCTAATGCAGTTGCTTGGTTCTCTTTTACAGACTGTCATTGAAGATGACTGCCTCCCAATGGACCAATTTGCTGTGCAGTTACTGCCTCATTTACTACACTTGGCATCCGATAGGGTTCCAAATGTTAGAGTACTACTTGCAAAAACTTTAAGGCAAAACCTTTTAGAGAAAGGTTGGTGGAACTGGAGTTCAGAATGTCTTGTTTAATAGATGATGAATGTCAAAGATAACTATTGAATATTTAACATGTCTCCTTTTTGAGTTAGTTTGTTGTAGTCAAGTGGAGAAAATAGCAGCAGTGAGAAGCCACTGATGATGTTGTATTCTCCTGAACCTTACCCGTAGGGGTGGTGAGGCTTAGCCTGGACTGACCCTTGAGGCTCTGATAGTACCTGCAAGCTTGTTGACAACATCATAACTTCTAGAGCTGTTCTGTGATGTTGGAGAAATGGATGGATTCATTTTCCCCCTCTTAGCCCATTTTCCTTGACCAGTTTTCTCTAAATGGGCTAGTTTTGGGAAATTAAGGATATTGCTCAGCCCTGCATACTGATGATTCACTGATGTGAGGTAGAACAAATGTGTTGTGTTTGAGTCTAAAGGTTGATGCTGTATGCAATAAAGGGTGGGGAACCAGAAAAATAGCTTTCACTGCTAACCCTGTCTCTTGTCTCTCTTGGAGAGGTAGCCAATGCTGTTCTGTTTTCCTTTTGGGAGCGAAGGGAGAGCCTTTCCAACATTTCAGCAAGCGAACTGCTACTGTCAAACTGTAGCCTTCCCTTAAGGAAAGCATCCCCAGCGCATAGCAGTGCTCAGAAAAGCTAGCAATGTTAGGATGTTCAAAGAGTGTAGTGGAAAATAATACTGGAAATATGTATTTATATAAATCAGTGTTGTTCTCTCATCTGGAACACTCTGTTCAGCTCTGGTCACCCTCGTTTCAAAAAGATGTAACAAATAGTTTAGAGGAGACCAATATGACATGACAATTGGGTAAAATAATGAACAATACAGAGGAGACCATTTCAGCATTCCTGTTCACCATTTATCAATACAAGAACAAGGAGAATCCAAATAAACTGAAAGGCGTTACGTTTAAAACTGATGAAAGAAATTTTATGCAACACTTAATTAAGCTGTGGAACACATGAACTCTTGTCACAGAGAGCCTTGTTGTAGTCAAAAAAGACATTTATGTTGATGATATTCATACCTGCTATATCATTTATTTGTATTATGGTAGCACCTAAAGCTCTGTTGTGCTGGCGCTGTACAAATATATAACAGAAACAGTCCTTGTCTCACAAATCTTACAATCTAAGTATAAAATGAGAGACAATGGTAGATTATTCAATTTAGATTTAAAAAATAAAATTAAAAGGTATATTAACTGATATACTTCTTGGAATAAATCAACCACAAACTGCTGTAGAGAGGGAAGATTTTTTAATACAATGGTATCATATATTGGAGTTTCTTGCATACTGTTTATTCATATTACCATTTATATTGTGTGGTAGCATCTGTCAGTAGAATGGAATAGCATGACATTTTATTTGTATTACTTTCTATTGGAAATATAAACACGTTGATTTTGGGACACCTGTTCTTAGCAGGAGTTTTTCCCTTCGCACATGTTGCCTGCCACTTATTACGTTGAAGGAATTTTAGGTGTCTTGTACTCCTACACCACGAGGACAACTATATTATACTTGAGTCCTCCAGCACATGTATTAATCACCCCAATTTTTTAAGTTAGTTTGTGGATACATTTATAATTAATATATTATTTGCCTGCTTACAAGGATTGGGTGTGACCATAGTTAGAGTACATATTGCCCTAATATTTCATGTTATGAAGCAATATCTGCCTAAAGCATAAGAATTAAACTAAAATATCCAAAAACTTGTATTTGTTAATACAGAATTTCAGTGTCACTAATAGCCTTTCCATATTAAAACAGAACCCTCTGTTTGCCCTTGATGCAGAAGTGTACTCATACTTTTGAATGTAACACTGTAGCATAGTAGCTGGGGTTTGCACCAAATAGAATATTGTTACTCTTATTTTTCTTATCTCTTGTATTTTCCATTATTTATAGAATATTTTCTGAATTCTGCCAATTCTCATCAAGAAGTAGTGGAACAGACAATTATGGCCCTTCAAATGGATGACGACAATGATGTCAAATACTTTGCAAGCATACATCCTGCCAGTACCAAAATTGCAGATGATGCCATGAGCACTGCTTCATCAACTTATTAAAAGAAGTTCCTGAATGGTACTATAATTTTAATAAAAAACAAACAGAACACAGACTATCCTCAAATGCTCCTAAAATGGATGATACAGGACAACTCTTCCAAAGGAGGAGAGATGTCTTGCTGGACTTAACTACGGGTGGATGTTATCTAAACCTGACACCAGGGATTTTAAGAGTCAAGAAAAAGTAAACATTACCTATCTCATCTTGACTTTAGAAAAACATTGCTCAGAGGATTATATTTGCCACTGAAGCCTTAAATCTTCTGTCTTCCTGAACAAATGAAACTTGAATTGGCAGAGCATTTTCATTGTAGAAGGGATGTGATTTCCAGAGACCTGCGTTGTTTCTCCTGAGGAGTTAACAAGTTTTTTCCTTAGCAACTGATAGTTCAAATTCTTATAGCCAGAGGCAGATTTATACGAAGATGTAAGACCTCCAGTATTAGCTATAAAAGTTTTTATTCATGCAAAGAACCTGACTGTGTACAGCTGGGCACATCTGTAAGTGTGAATAGTTTTGATGTGTGTAAATGGGGAAGAGTAGAGATTTGGATTTTTCTTAAGGGCTCAGTGGTAACACTAAACTAGAATCTGATTTTAATCTTTAAATGCAGCATATTGCTGTACCCATTAGCAGAAAACTTTGCTGAGTACCTGTGTCCTAATTGTTTTCATGCTGGTCATGACCTGAAGGAAATTTATTAGCACATGTACTTTAAGTCAGGTATTTTTAACTTGATCATGATCAGCTCTGAGGTGCAACTTTTTCTTCATATACTGTACATATCTATGACCGCTCTTGGGAGTGCTGCAGTCTTTAATCATGTTGTTTAAAAATGTTGTGATACAAGTTGTTCTCTACTTGTCCAAATAAAATCTATTAATAAGATTGAATACGTTGTGACCTTTTAAAGATATTAAAAGAACAAATTTGAAATGACTTCTTGTCCCTCCTTTTCTAGTTCTTACATGGATTTCTGTAAATATCATTTAAATTCGAATGACTTTTTCCAGAGGGATTTTAATGTAAAACTTAAGGTTTATATTTAGAAAAGAAGTATACCACAACACAGTTAGCTTACAAAAGTACAGAAACGCTAAAAAAACAAAAAAAAATGGTGAAATTGGGTGAGAAGTTCGTAAGCAAATCTTTATCAAGAATCTCTTTACTCATACTTGGGAGCTGATTGGCTCTCCTATGACCCAAATGCAGAATGACATCTTAGCTGAATATGATTGCTATTCATGGGTATTACAACATGGCTGGACCACCAGCCCTATCCAGCACCGTGGCCACTGCAATGACAACCTGCAACTTAGTGGCCCTTCTGGAAACCCTGGGCGTATCATCAGAGCCAGGGACAAAACCAAGGATCGAGGTCCAGATCTGCATCAGTATCGTCTGTGTCCTTCATCCTTCTGGAGGCACCATTGGCACTGTCAGCAGCGGTGCCACCAATGCCCCTCCCTTCGCCTACGGTGCCAGCGACTGTATCGGTGACCTTGGCACCCATGATCTCAGTTCCAGTGGCCCTGGTTCAGCAGGCTGCTGACATGGCGGCTCAGCAATGGCAGGTACCTCATGACCCCCAGGCAATGAGGAGAGTGAGCAGGGCTCAGTGCCAGGACTTTCCTCCTCATCCTCCCCATATGAGACCATGGCAGGGACATCAACAGCCCTGGCCTTGGAGGACAACAGGGTCCTACAACAGCTGCTGTGAAGGGTGATCTAGAACCCGGGGATCCTGGCTGAGGTGGTAGAGGGCACTGACCGTATTGTTGTTGCCCCCTCCTGGCCTGCTTGCATTGCCCTGCCATTAATTAAGGTCACTGCTGAGACCACAAAGACTATGTGGCAGACCCTGGCCCCTCTGCTCCATATGGCCAAGAGAAATGAAATGCAGTTCTTTGTCCCCTCAAGGGCATATGAACATGCTTATATACCCACCCATCCCCCAATGGTTGATACAGCTAATCAGTGTGAGAGCTAGGGCTACCAGGGGCCTGCCCCTAAAAATAGGGACGCTAAAAAACTAGACATATTTGGGAGGAAGGTTTACTCCACTGGGAGGCTGCAGCTCCTCGTGAGCAGATCGGTGTGATGACCAAGATTGCTGAGCTGCTGACGCAGGACTCCTATGCGGAGTTTTCTGACTGATGGAAGAAGGGAAACGAATTTCACGAGCTTCCCTACAGCTGACATTGGACACTACCTCCTGCACAATGGCCACAGGGGTGGCAATGAGGAGGAGTTCCTGGTTGCAGGTCTTGGGTCTTCCCTACACGGTCCAACAGACCATTCAGGACCTTCCCTTTGAGGGTTCGGATCTCCTTTCTGACAAAACAGATCAAGGACTCCACAGTGTAAAGGACTGTAGGGCCACCCTCAAGTCCTTGGGCTGCCACATTCCCATGACTCAGCGCAGGCACTTCTGGCCACAGCCTTCCTTGCGGTTCTGCCAACTGCAGAACGGGCAGGATGCTCCTTGGAGGAGGAATAGAGATGACAGAGAAAGACTGCACCTGTCCTAGGGCCAGAACCAGCCCAAACCATCTTCTGGCTCCACACTGGCCTTTTGAAGGTGCGGTCAAGGACGGTGCACCAGTACAAAAACTGGATCTACCCTGCCTTACCTTTTCATCCCGTTTATCCACTTTCTACCGTGCATGGGCCCATATCACTTTGGACCACTGGGTGCTCCACATGGTAGAGAGGGGATACTCCATCCAATGCTGTGCCCTCATGCCCTTCCACCTGCTTTCCCTATCCCTTTTCAGGGACCCCCTCTCATGAGCAACACCTTATACCGGAGGTACACTCGCTCCTTTTGCTAGGGGACCAAAAGGGGAAGGGTTTCTAGTCCCAGTATGCCTACAGCTAATAGAAAGTTTGATTGATTTTCTCCAAACCTCTGTCACTGCAGTGATTACTAATAAGCTGATCAAGTATCTCAGTACAACAGTTCATCGTTTTGTGTAAAAAATTATTGGAACCTCACCTACCAGATTCTTCCTTGTTTGCTACTGTTGATCTGGAAATGATTGATTTTCTTCCAGACTGGTGAGCAAGGAGGATGTTCACCTTCCCCTCAACTCTCAGTAGATTTCAGAAGAGCCACTTGTGTTAGATCCGGACTGCTCCTAAAGTCAGTTGTGGGGAGCTGGTATGCAGACCCTCCACCTCCCTTGGGCTGGGCTGGGGGCACAGGAGGGCAGGGTTCCACTAGCTAGGGGCCTGGTGGGAGAGCTGGGGCCTTGGGAGGGAAGACGAGGGGAAGGGGGCAAAGCGGATAGGCCAGCCCCATCCACTTTCAAAAAGTGGGAGGGCCATGACCCCCTGATCACAGCTGTGCTGATGCCAGTGGGTTAAAGTAAGCTGGAGTGTGCAGTGCTCTCTCCCCTTCTGATGTGTGAGCTCCCCTGGTCTGCAGTGAGGTTACATTTCAGTCACAGGTATTTTTAGTAGAAGTCATGGATGGGTCATAGCCTGTGAACTGTTCCTGACTTCACCTAGATATCTTGGGTAAACATGGGCCAGGAGCCTGCACGTGCTGGGGTAGGGGAAGAGAATGGTGGGGCGGGGCCCAGAACTGCTGTTGGTGCAGGGACAGAAGGGTTGATGGGGCTGGCAGGCTCCCTGCCAAGCTCCGCACCCTGCGCCGTGGAAGCAGCCAGCTCCTGGGGGAGGGAAGGCCAGGGGGCTCATTACACTGCCCATGCCATTGGTACTGGCTCTATCACTTCCATTGGCTGGGAGTCCAAGAACCTCCTGGCCCCCTCAGCCTATGACCTGCACTCACTCCCCAGCCCTCTAACTACTGCTGCTGTGGGGGGGCTGGGAGACGGAGGCACGGGGGCCTGACACTGCCCCTGGCTGGGCTGCTGCAGAAGTCAGGAAAAGTCAGTGTGTCAGTGACAGACACGCAGCCTTAGTCATGGGGGAATGCAGCTTTGCTGGGCCTAGAGCAGGGGGTGGGTGAACTTTTTGGCTTGAGGGCCATGTCAGGGTTGCAAAACTGTATGGAGGGTGGGGTAGGGAAGGCCTGGTTCTAACCCCCTCCCTCTCTTCACCCTCTGACTGTCCCTTCACCCCCCCTGACCCATCCAACCTCCCCACCTCTTGTCCCCTCACCGCACCCTTCAGTGACCCCCCCCAGCTGTTCCCCCCCCCCACTCCCTATCATCTGACTGCCCTGAGATGTAGCCACGCCCCCTGACAGCCTCCCCACCCCCAGGACTCTCATGACCTATCTGCCCCATCTCCTGCCTGCCTCTTATCCAAACCCTCCCCCCCCCCC
>ML677334.1:47328226-47448201 GCA_007922305.1 Dermatemys mawii
TTATCCAAACCCTCCCCCCCCCCCACTCCACTTCCCACTCCCCACACCATGCTGCTTAAAGCAGCAGCCTGGAGGGAGTCAGCTGAGCTGCTCCAGCAGAGTGCAGGGCCCTGCTGCTCAGAGCACTGCCTGAGTGGCTGTGGGGGAAGGGCCAGGGGCAGCCTCAGTGGCTCTGCCTCCCTAAATAGCCTGGCCCCACCCCCATCTGACCCCTCTCCACTTCCTGCCCCACTCAGAACCTCTGACCCATTCAAGCCCCTGACTGCCCCCTCTAGAGACTCCTGTCCCTAACCACCCCCTTGACCCCACCCCCCCAGCTAATGCCCCCGCCCCTGCTTCCTAACTGCCCCAACCCCTAGCCACACCCTGACTCCCTGACAGAGCTCTGAGACTCCCATGCCCCATCCAATTCCCCTGTTCCCTGTCTGGCCCCACCAGAACGTCTGTCCCATCCAACTGACCCGTTGATACTCCCTGCCCCCTTATCCACTTCCTCTCCCGCAACCACGCTGCTCACAGCTGTGGCCAGAGCCAGAAACAAACCACACCCCTTATGTCACACGCAGCCTCATGTCTAAGCCCAGAGCAATGCACAGAGAAGGTAGGTGTGTTTGTACTTATCGCACCTGCAGGGCCTGAACTGCTAGATGTGCTCAGACCTCACCTACCAGATCAGGCCGCTATAGACAAATGTGCACAAAATAGCTGCAGGGGGGAAATCATCCTCCTTACTTTTAGCCCAGTGCTTAGGAATTTTGAGAGCTGCCCCACTTCACGTCCCTACTTCACCTGAGGCGGGAGAATGGATTTGTTGCAGGAGAATGCCCTAGCTCCTGGGCTATAGGCTACTCTGGCATGGGCCTCACTGTAGATAAATAATTTGAGAAGTCAGCCGTGTGTTCTAATCCCCTCCAGTCAGTCTCATGCTTGTGTTCTCTCTTTGGCCTAATACTGCACCATTCCCTGGGGATAAATGATTTTCTAGGTACCTAGAAGTGAGGCATAGTGAAGCTTAGCATCAGCACATAGGTTTCTTTGGTAATCTATCCCATGGGCTATCTGGGTCTTGCAGAGCCATTGCTAAAAGCTTGAAGGCAGCACTGTCTGACATATTTCAGATTCCTGCCCGGTGCATGAACTGATAAAAGTAGCTGCTTGTTGCTGGATTTGACAAACCACTAGCTGCAACTGTCACGTAGGCAACAGTTCGCTACAAACTGCTACTTCTCAGGGTACAAACACTTTACTGGAAAAAGATTAATTTGCATTAAAAATAGTTGTCTAAAATAGCTACATAAAGTTGCAGAATTTCAATAAATAAGAAGGCACAGCCTTCAAAACTTCCCACTTCAGCTGCACATTAACAGCCTGCTGCTTTACATCGGTTTTCTCCCCACAGTTAATTTAATTTTGTTAGTAAGAGTTACACTGCTGATTACTCACATGGGTGTGTGACTCTTTAGCTGCCTTCTAAGAGTTCATTTTGAAATGGCTTGTAAATGGAGTGATTTGACAGAAGCTACTCCAAGCATGTTGTGGTACGGTCAACTAAAGTACTTCCTGATGTGGGCACAAGGTTTTAAGTTGGACTGAAGAATAGTTAGGTGTGACACGCAAGTGCCACCCTTCTGCAGTATTCAGTTAGAGCTAGCGTTAGGAATTTACAAACAGGTTACCTGTGTAAATGTCTATATTCATAAGATTAGAACAATGGGCCATGATAAATCTAGTCAACACACACAAGATTCATTATTACTGATACAATTAGAACTCAAGCCATCATGTCCAGTTATGACGAGCTATTTATTGCATGCATTGTTTGAGTCTGGCCCACAAAGGCATAACAAAATTAAGTCTGGTTTCAATAAGTGTAAATCTGCTGGGTCTGGTATTTTGTCTGCTGATTCTGCCAGGGCATAAATGCCCAATAATGCTGTTGCATTCCTCATTTGAGCAATACTGCCATGGCCATAGTATGAGATCAAGCAAATTGAATGGATGCAATGTACTCTCTATGCCAGCTCTCCTCCTGCTACTCCTCTTCCATTTTTATTTGTTAGAGTGATTGTTTATCCAAGTGACAGAGTCCTGTGGCACCTTAAAGACTAACTAAAGTATTGAAGCATAAGCTTTCGTGGGCTAATACCCACTTCTTCGGAGGCATGCAGTCTTGTTTATCCAAGTTTCCCACTTGATAGGCCAGCTAGATATAGTAGGTCCTTATACTCTGGTTTCCTTTCTATTTTAAATTACAAACTTCATTGCATTTTCTCAGATGATCAGGGAAGTTCAGGATTAGAGGCAACACTCTCTTTAATTATACCTCTATCTGAGCTTTATTGTCCAGCAGGGCTCACTAGTTTTATTGCAAGGCACCTTGGGATGCTCTTCTTATAAGGCATCTTATAAGTGAGCTGGATAGTGTAAAATATCAGACCATCGGAATTACTTTCATAGCTATATTTACCGTCCAATTAAAAGTAATCAGCTCTTTTAACTGTATAACGGCTCCTTCAAAAAGATCACTAACTCATTGTACATGTAAGATACGTATTAGATCTCGCACTACTTTCATTCAGACTTTCTTGATCTCAGACGAAGCACAAATGGCCACAGTCTATCCTGTCTGTATCCTTAGTAACACCCATTAACACTGTTACTAAGAATCAAATCCACATCTCCACACACCAAAAATTCATGCACAGTAGCTCCGCTCCTCAGATTTATATTAAAAAAGGGTCTATTACGAATTAGCAACATGGACATAATTTACTTTAATTGTTTTTTCAAGAGAATTGAATTTTTTTCCAAAAACTTTTAGAACTCAAATTCTTAACATAATATGGATAAATCAAATTACATTATTACAGAAACAAGAGACGAACATTTAACTCCTGTACTTACTTGCAAAGACCTGTGTTCAGTCCTATCGCTACAGGGGCTGGTGACAACCCAAGCACCTAAGCAGGGTAGGTGGAGCAGCTGCTTGGTAACTGCAGGAGAAACAGAACTAGGTGCCTGAATTCACACTTCAAAAAGTAAATCTTTTAATTCACCTTTTCACTTACAGCAGTAAAATGAGACTCTTGAAAACCACAGACCTTTGAATATTTGTTTTGCTTTCCTTAGATCTAATACAAGATTTAAATGTTAGCTTTGAACCAGTTTTTTTCCTCAGCAGAGTTTCATAACAGAAATGCCAGGATAACTGTTCCTAGAGGAGAACAATCCAAAAAAACCCTGATTTCATAGTTTTATTGGGATGGGTTTTACTCAGAACTCCCCACACAATGGAAGGTAGTTGCGCATGCAAAGTGAGCTAGGCTACCTTCGAAAGATGGACACTTACTGCGATGTAGATACATTACATTACAAACTATTTTCAAATGGCTGTTGAATTTATTAGCTTGATGAATATGGTCATAACAAAATAAAAGATAAACATTAAAGAAATTTGTCTGAACAACAATGATTAGAAAAATCCATGACAATTTGATAGAAATTAGAGTGAATTTAAACAATGTTTAAATATTGCTAGCGTATATAAAATGCATGTAACAGACAGGCAAGGGAGAATGCTTTATATGTTTACAATTGCAACCTAATCACATTCTCAATCTTCATAAATTCTATTTTCCAAATTTTAAAAAAATATGAGGCTGTTTTCTATAACATATCAAAGCATTATTTGTACAAAATCAAATCATGGCCCATGATTCACAACAGTGCAATAGATAAAGAATACAACCACATCCAACAGGTGCTGAAAATAAATATCCAGATTCTAGAAACAAGATAGGCTACGAGCACTCTGTGGAGTTGTTTTCAATATTTTTTTAAAGTTGAATATTTATTGACTAGTCTCATGACCGTCATTTCATTTGACAAATATATACGAGTGCATCTGAAACATAAAAATGGCCCTACAATGCCAATTTTTATGAAGGCCTTTGATTGCTGGTAGCACTAAACAGCTGAGCCAAAAGTAAGTCACAGTTCTCGTTACTAAAGAAAAAAAACTGTCTATTGCTGAACTCTGCTCCCTCCACTGGGCATCTTTCATCAGGCTTATCTGCAGAGCATGAATGGCTTGAATTTCTGTAGCTGAACAATATATTGCTTGGTTAGACAAAGAGAACTTATTCTAAGCTAAGCAAACAACATAACCAATCTCCTTTGATTACTAAAGCATCCGTCATTAAGTTTTAACTGAACTCAGAGTTCAAAACGCTTGAGAATGGACCCTTTCTCTGTACTAAGAAAAGGCTGTTGTTATGCCCCAGCAGTGCGAATACAGCATATATGTTACACAGGTATGATTATGAGGATCACTGGTTTACAAACCAGCAAATGGGTCCACTACATTGCCAAAAGGCTTGACTGGCTCTTGACGACAGCTTCCACCACATAGGTACATACTTAAATAACATCTGTGAGATTTGACATTTATTTTAATACATTTTACAACTGTAAAATAAGGACGTTATTAGGGCATATGTTAGGTCACAATGATCTCCTGCAGTATCAGACATTTTAGCCAAAGAGGAAAGAATTTAAAGCTCCTTTGTATATAATCTGCATCAGAAAGGTATCAAAGGCACAAGCAAGAGTGACCAGGTAAGCAGAAATGACCATGAATGAGAGAATTTATAGATTAACAAGGCAAATAATTAATGTTTGTGGATAGGTTTTTGCTTTTTACTGATTGGAAAGAAGAGACCTCCCAAATTTGCTCTGATGAAAACAAATAATTACTTTGGTTTAAAATAAAACCATTACTGAATTATTTAAAGTCACCTGAAGCAAATCGGTCTCCAATAATCTGACACTAGCTGGAAAACTCCTCTGCACCCTCCAACCTCTAATTGCTTTGTCCTCCAAAGTAACCTGAGCCTAATGGGCAGAATCCACAATTATGAAGGAGACAAAAATCTTGAGGGTTTTAAAAGAAGATTCTTTACACAATGTACACAGCCAGCAAAGATTTGTGCAGTTTTAGCCTCTGAATTACAGTAAGTTGCACAGTCCTTGCTAAGTCCAGTTGATTTTATGAATACCCAAGGACCCGGATCAAATTGGAGTTTCCTTCCTGTCTTTGCTTGGTGATGGCTTGACGACTGCCTTTGACTGCTCTTTAGCTGCTTTTGTCTCCAGAACACTGTCTCTCTGCTGTTGAGAAACACCCCCACGCTTTTCTGGCTCGTCTTCTTCCTGCACCTGCTGCTCTGATTTTGCTCGCTGCATCTGTAGCAGTCGAAGTTGCACTCGCAGCTCAATGATGGCCTCTCGTTCCTCATGAATCGCTTGGTTCAGATGATTGTTCTTTATCTTTTGAGCACGGGAAAGAGAAGTATGACAAAACAGTCACTTCTGTAGCTACTGATTCATGAATAGAGTATCACACAATGTAACCTTTGCTGCTAACTTGGAAGGGAGACAAGTGTATGCACGTGTGCATGAATATACACACAGGAATGAACAAAATTGGAGTGCACGAAAAAAAACTAACCCCACAAGGAACAGAAGATTTATGGTGACAATGGACTAACAGCTGCACCCACCAAAAATACACACTGAGATGAGAACATGAGCACTCTGGCCCACCCCTCTACAGAAAGGTTCAGAGCTGGTTTAAGATTTTTGTAAACTATATTTTGAGTTAAATACTTAACAGTTAAGTTTTGGCGGATGACAGTTCCAACACGGACTGCAAAGACACTTGACATTTAACTTAGTTCTGGAGCTGCCTTGCCTCACCTCCCTCTAGCAGGAATTACTATAAAAATGAGCATAGCAGTTTAAAAACCAAATGTACAGGTTGAGGAACACTGTGAAGTGTCTCTGATGTTATTCTTAGAGCTGGGCTACTTATAATTTTTTGCACCATGGCAGCTTTGATGAATTTTTTGGAGTCTGTTTTTAATCAGCTTCTTAAATCGTCCCCCTCTTCAATCTGAGTTACAAATATGGCGTATCAACAGCTAACCAAAGTTACCAGCTAGCTAGTCAGAGCACAGGACTAGAAATCAGGAAACCTAGGATTTATTCCTGGCTCTGCCACAGACTCTCTGTATGACTTTGGGCATGTCACTTAACCTTTCTGTGCCTCACCAGTAATATGAGAACAGTACTTGACAGGGTGTTTGTGTGGTGTAGTTTATGAATAACTGAAAAGTATTTAAGTCACTCAGATGGGAAGCACCACACATTAGCAGTAGAGTTTTCTACTGAGAATTGTAAAGGACATTAACCCAGGAGCCTCCTGACAGCACTAGGTGCCACCAAGCAAGAGACCAGAATTTATACGCCAAGTGTTACATCTTACTCCCAGTCATAGGGGTGGGAGAGTGGTGGAGGAAATACAACTCTATCCTCAGAGTGGGAAGAAGGGATTGAAAGGACCTTAGAGCTCCCCTTAGCTGGCTAAAGTAACACTATCCATACCCAGGAAAATCACAATGGCACCAGGGAAAGATGACAGAGATTCTTTGGATTGGCCCTTGACAGTGGGGAATTATTCTTCACACTAGCTAAGAGAATTGCTTCAGTCTCTCCCTGGAATATCGATATTTAATTTTTAGATACTAATGCTGCTCTTTTAAAATGCTTTTGTCACCCTCCACTCCAAGTTTTTTTAAAATGAGGAGTCAATTCAGACACAATGCATAGGTGAAGAGAAAGGGGAGGGGAGGTGAAGAGAAAGTCTCTCACATTTGTAGGGAGGAAAAAAGAGACAGATGCATGAAAGAAATGGAAAGGGCTGTGTGGGAAAAAATCTGAGAAATCTGTTCTCCAGGCCCTGCCTCACATGCAGTCATTTACAGCTGTGCAAAGTGGTTGTGCAACTCTCTATTAAATCCTATATGGTAGCAATTTACACCCACTTTCACATGGGTAAATGACTGCACAAGGTGCAGGAGCCCTGGGGAATGAAATTAGCTTTAAAAAGAACAGCATTGGTTCCTGAGAATTAAATATATTCCAGAGCAAGACTGAAGTAATTCTCTGTTCTCTCTCTCACATTGAGAACAGAATGAGCAACACTTGCCAAACTGTACCTGAGAGAAATTCTTCCGCATGGCTTGGAGCCCACCCCCAAAGAAAGCCAGCATGAAAAGCAAAGGTTATTTTAGTAAACCACACTTGTCTCACCTCTAGTTCCTCGTTCTGCCTTTGCAAATCTTCCAAGATAATCTGTAGCTCCTCCTCATCCTCACTCTCGCTCTCACTCTCAGAAGAATATTCTTCAGTTTCACTTCGACCATGCTGCTGACGACTGAAAGAATAAAAGAGATCTTAAATTTAAGCCCCGTTCACATATAAGTTTGCCAGAAATGCAGGAAGTGAGAAAGTAGCTATTTTCACTATTATCCATCTGACTATCCATTTGAGACTGCAGCAATTTATAAAACTAAAGCATTTTCTTTCTTCCTTTTTATTAAAAAAGCAAATTCTACTCTTGGTGAAGTAAAACAAACAAAAAAAACAGTTTGTCCATTAAGACAATGGGATTTTTTTTATGCTTAAGGCCTGCACAAGTTACTATGATCTAGAAGAAAATATCCCAAAAGCTGCAATGAGGCAATCTAATGTTCATCAGGTTCCTGTCCTTTCCATTAGCATTTTCAGCTGCACACTTCTGTTTCTCAAAATCCCACCTTTGATAGAGAAATACAATAATGGCAGAAATTCTTGTAGGAGTTCTAGCCTGGCTGGGGATTTGATGTCAGCAGGCTCTTTCTTACCTTTGAATTTCAGCTATTTCTGCTCGAAGACGTTCTATCTCCTCCTTCTCAGTGGCAATTTGTCTGCGCAGAAACTGCTCCATCGCCAGTAGTTCTTCCTGTTCTGTCAAGATCTCATTCTCCTGCAATGATCAGTTAATTCACCTCATGAGGCCTTGGATTTATGGGCTACAAAAAATACACTACAGTGTTTCTTCTTTCTAATGCTGCATCCTCAGACAACTGTTTTCTGGAAACATTTCACGTAGTTATGCTGAAAGGATGGTTTTGTCCTAGTGTGGATGTACACAGACAGGCTGGCCAACCTTTCTACTCCTCTGGTCCATCAGCTCTCAGAGCCAAGATGAATGTGGGACCAAGCTATGTCTGCTTTGAGATCCTCTTACTGAACTGTTGTGTGCTGTGATTCACCACGAGCCCGATGGTGCGAGGCTGGGATTTCCTGCTCCCCAGACTCCGTTCAGTGCTAAAGCTCAAATCAAAGGGGAACCACTGGGGCCAAGCACAGAAGCAGACAAGTCCTAAATTCACCTTTGAAGATACAAAGTGGGTGGCAAGAATTATGGCAGAAGAGTGTTCTGGTGGATGGGGCCAAGACGACTGGGGAAGAGCAGATGAGGAGGGTGGCAGGAAGACCAAAACCATGGTCTGGGACGCAGACGACAAAAATGCTGAGTACCTCCCTTACTACTCTCTCCATATACCAAACACCAATCCCTTTCCTGCCAGGCCTCTTGTACGAACCCAGGCCTTTGTCTCCTTTCACTTTTGCGAGCCTCCCAGCATTAAGAAAAGGTGTTTCTTGTTTCAAAGATCTGGAAATCCAGAGTCCTTTACTCTAGCCGGCTTACCTAAAACCAATGGTAAAACTAACTTTAAACTTACACTCCTCTGTGTCAATTCCAGAGAGGCTAGGAAAAAGAATGCAGAACTGAGGAAGGAAACACCTCCACTTACCCCCCCCCCCTTTTTTTTAATTACACTTTTCAACAACACCACATCTAAAGGGTTTAAGAAGTCCACAGAACTTATTTGGCTACCTAAATATCCAATAAGACAAGATTAACTTATTACATCAAGCCTAACAAGCCTTCTTCAGTGACAAGTTTTTAGTTACTTTATTGCTGGTAAAGATAAAAAAGCAGGCAAGAATGAGATCGTAGCAAAATGTTACTGAAAAGCTTCCAATTAATTGCATTTGGAAAGAGGAGCTACAGAGTGAGACACAAACAAGAGCTGTGAAGAACAACAACAGTCTCAGTTACTTAACAGTAAGTGCTTCAGTCTTGACTCTCATTCAGGCATTAGAGAGGAAGAGAGTGAAAACTAACAACTGGAGGTCTGACCTGATGGCGCTGAAGCCAATGAGAGTTGTCTGTAGCTCATTCCCTTTCCTGTTGAGCACAGTGTACATCAGACATTGGGTCCAGACTCACAAAGGGACTTAGGCATTGTGATGCTCAGTGCTGCAATACCTAACTTTTAGCCACTTTACAAAATTACAGGAACAACACAACACTGTGATTCACAAAGCCTGAGTTCGGTGCCTAGATTCCCTATACAACAAACAGGGAGATATAGCCTGCAATTCACAAAAGCCAGTATGCCATGCAGAGAACCACCTAAGTTAGTCAATGGGAGATGCAGATGACAGGAGTAGGTCCTAACTCTTGCAGCTCTCAAGGAGATAGGCATCTAAATCCAGGCACCTCTCTCTCAAATGGGAACCCTTCTCCTGGAGTCAAGGGGCTTGGGCACCTAAGACATTTCTTGGGGAAAGGAGTCAGGCACCAGACTAAATCCACACAAAATGGCCAGAAGAGGAGGAGGTGGTGGGACCCACTTTATACCCAGTAGCAGAGAGGCACTTGGAATGTGAGACCCCCAGGTATAATTCCCCTCTCTGGCACAGGGGGAGAAAGGATTTGACCTGGGTCTCCCACCTCTCAGCATGCTCTAATCTCTGAGCTACTGGATATTCTGAAGTGCGGCTCCTTTAAGAGCTCCTGTGGATAAATAACTAGAGAGTCACTGGGCCAGAGAGTAAGAATGACTCCATAGCCTGGTGGTTAGGGCACCCATCTGTGTACTGAGACACCCAGATCCCTGCTCCAGTACCTCGTTATTTATTCACAGTGAAACTGCTTCAACAGGAGATTAAGGGAGCCCCAGATCAGAATATCCCATAGCTCAGAGCACTCAGCAGTGGGAGACTCCTGTTCAAATCCTTACACCCCCCACTGCCCCTCAGGTAGAGATGGGGGGATTGAATGTGGGTCTCCCACATCCCAGCTGAGTGCTCCAAGAACTGGGATAAAAGTTATAAGGTGAGTGCTGGTGCTGCTGCCTCCTCTAGCCACTTTCTGACTGATGCAATAAGTGGCCTGGACACACACCTATCAGGTAAGGCTCCATTCACAAGCTTGGCAGGAGAACGTCTACCTTTCCCTGGTTTGTGCATCATGCTGGGGCTTTGGCAGAAGGTAGGTATCCCAACACTAGGGGGAGGCAGCAGTGTGCACACTCAGAGGCAGAAATCTAGGCACAGAGGGCACTTACACTCTGAAAATGTGGACAGCAAGTGAGTTTAGGTGCATCCGGGGTTCAGCGGGAGTTTTGTGAAACCTAAAATCAGGATTTAGTGCCTAGATACCCAAGTGTGAGGTATTGACACTTAAGTGCTTTTGCGAATCTCATTCTGGGTGAGAAAGTAGGTTTAAACCTCTGAATTTCAAGTAGATTGCAAGCAGTAGTGCTGGAGTTAAAGTGCTTTCAGGGGAGGATATCTCCACTAGCTCTCTGGCTCCCTAGGTAAGTCAGGAGGATTCAAAGCTCTTTTATAGCATTTAAATTAAATTAACTGTAATGCATCAATGCAAAGTGCTCAGTTAATCAGTACATTTCTATTGTAATGTACATTACACTTTCTGTTCAAAACTTTCAAAACCAGCCTTATATGTCCAGCCTCACCTCAGCACTCAACTCATCAAGACCTTCACAGACTCAATTAAAATGAAAAAAAAGGGACCTGATCTTCATCCAATTAGGAACAGACTGGGACAAAATAGTGGCAGTGCTCTGCAAATTCTTCCCAAAACCCAAGTTCCACCTACAGGTGATGCCAAAATGAGACACCAATCAGGCTGTGGAAAACCTCATAATACGATAACCTCTCCTTTCTTTGATTAACAGGGAAACAGTGTTAACTAAATTATATTAAGGAAAAGTTGTGGTACTAGATATGAAAATGTTTAAATATGCAATAGAAATATGAACCTGTCACGTGCACAGTATTTTTCAGCACCTGTTACAGTGTGAGCCTACTGTGGCCTCCGGATCATTCCAGCAATCAGCCATCTATTCCTTCTCCATTCTTGAACTAACTCACCTACCATTCAGACAATATAGCAGGGCTTCCCAAGGTGCAAATACAGAGAAAAAGAGAATATTACAGCCTTCTTTAATTGACTAACTTTACTAACAAGCAAAAGTTTCTTTAATAAAGTACATTGGTCATTGGTTTGTATTCCAAAACTTGCTTTCCGGGTACATTAACAGAAGGGTAAGAAGAATAGAAGGAAAATGGGATTAAACACACCACCCACCTGCGCGAGTAGGATATTAATAACTTCTTCATTTTCATTCATTTCCTCTTTGGAGACATCCTCCTTCGAAAGGCTGGCAATTTCTTGAGCAATCTTTGTTTCACACTCCTGCAGTGACAGAAGTTTGGATTAAAAGGCTACCCGGCCACATCATATCATACACTCCTGTTCACATATCTGCCCAAGCCAGCATTTATTGTCAGAATCATCCCCAGAGGATGTTTCTGTTTTTATTTCAAGTCATTCATCACTTGTCCACCTTTCTGGGACACAGGGTAGTTAAATAAGGACAGCTTTTGGATTTACTTGTTCCAGGGAAGCAGTATGTATAGAGCAGACTGGATGTTGCAGGGTAGATAATCAATTGGAGTTGTATATATTGGCTCTCCAGGACATATTCCTTTAGGCGCACAAATATGATATGTTTGATGAACACAGATTCCTAAGGCTCAAAGTCAATGTAACCGAAAACTGAAAAATCAAAAACTGGACTGAAAGCACAACTCAAACACAACAATGCTCCGGGGAAAAACAAATTCAGTGCAATGGGAAAATTCAACCCCTTTCCTACTGAACTGCCGTGAGCATTCAGAACTGCAAATTAAGCGTATGTCCTTTTGAAACAAATGGAATTGTAGGAGACTGGCACTTATGTGGTACGTAAACATTAACAAAGTAATTAACTGCTCCTCTAAAAATCCATTCCTGTTCTCACATTTAAGCGACTCATCCTTTTGGACCCCTGAATATGCCAAACCATTTAGTTATCTTCTCAGTCCTGCCAGTTGCTTGCATTACACAGCAACTTTAATGTTTAGAAAATCCTCCAAAGCCCCCATGGTTCCAAGCCCCTTTGCCTTTTTTAGTACAATAACTCCTCACTTAAAGCCATCCTGGTTAATGTTGTTACACTGATGATCAATTAGGGAACATGTTTGTTTAAAATTGTGCAATGCTCCCTTCCAACATTGTTTGGCAGCTGCCTGCTTTATCCACTGCTTGCAGGAAGAGCAGCCCGTTGCTGCTAGCTGGTGGGGGCTTAGAACCAGGGTGGACCAGCAGTTCCC
Organism: Dermatemys mawii; assembly: GCA_007922305.1. Classification (NCBI taxonomy): domain Eukaryota; kingdom Metazoa; phylum Chordata; order Testudines; family Dermatemydidae; genus Dermatemys; species Dermatemys mawii. The sequence goes on from ML677334.1 coordinate 47,340,644, forward strand.
ACGTCAGCTCCCTGCTCCCCTAAGTTCCCTGCACAGCAGCTGCAAGCAGGTTATCAACTGCTGGCAGTTCAGCTGTCCCTCCCCCACACTGCCATGTGCTGCTCCTGCCCTCTGCCTTGGAGCTGATCCTGGGAGCCGCCTTCTTGCTGTGTCGGGGGTGAAGGGGGCTAATGTCAGGGCGTTCCCCCTCCCCCTGCACGCTGCTTACCCCTTCTCCATACAGAGTAGGCTGGGGACACGGAGGGAGAGAAACAGAGAGCTTGGGGCAGCAGCTGCTGTCTCAACTTGCTAATATACTTAAAAAGGCAGTGTACTTAGAGTGGCTTCAGCATACTTAAAAGGGCAACGTTCATCTCTCTCTTGCCCTCTCCCCTACACACAGGGTGTGTGTCTGTCTGCCATGCTGCCCCTTCTCCTTCCATTTGTGTTGCCTTGTAGCATGTGAGGCTAAATTAACAACGTGTTAATGCTTGAGGGCTCAGCCGAATGCTAGTTCATCATTTAGCAGTAAGGCATTCCCTGGGGAAATAGCCCACTCCCTTCCACATTCTGAATTCACCACTTCAACAAAGCTTCACAATCATCATCGCTCTGTGTGTGTGTCTATATTAGTTTTGTTTGGTAAAAAAAAAAAAAAAAAAAAAAATTAATTCTCCCTGGAAAACCCTCCCCCGCATTGACATTAATTCTTATGGGGAAATTGGATTCACTTAACATCGTTTCACTTAAAGTCGCATTTTTCAGGAATATAATTACAATGTTAAGTGAAGCGTTACTGTACTTACAAGCTAAGAACAAGATCAAACAGACAGGATATGCAGCAAGAAAATCAAACCAAAATCCCATAGCAACATTACCTTTCTAAATCCAAATCAAACACATCTTAACCCTCTCAGAGCATCTCCAACACATTGCAACGAGAGGGCCTGAAGATAAGTTAGTTTCATGTAACCCCCCCCCCAAACCCCCCCCTCCCCCCCAAGAAAAACAACAAACTGTGCATGTCACTGAGGCCATTATAATGGGAAATTACAAGATGACTTTTAGTCATATCTCTGAACAGGTCAAAAATATGCCCACAGCAATTGATATCTATGAATTTAAAAGGTTTGGCAATGAACAGATAAAGTGACCTACCTGTCTTTTAGCTTCTCTTAGTTTCCGTTTGAGGGCTGTTAAAATTCTTTGTACCTCCCATAATCTCTCTTCTTTGGATAAGTCTTTTATCCCTGCTTGCAAGTCTCGATGTAAACAGTTCAAAAGGAACTCCTAAAACAACATCAAAAGCATCTTATTCACCACTCAGTGCTATACAAGTACATTCTAATAACACACACCACCACCATCAAGCACTTATATAATGCATTTCATCAGTAGGCCTCAAAGTGCTTTACAAAAGAGGTCAATACATTATCCCCATTTTACAAAAAGGGAACTGAAAAATACCACAATCTCTTGTAGACTCAAGAACCTGGAGTGCAAGTAGGGAAACTCACTGGTTTCCTTCTAGAGGGGAAAAAAGCTTAATTTTCATTGCTATCACAACTTTGTTTTTGGCTGTGTAAAGCACTCATGACTAAACAGACATAACCCTACTCCTTGCTTGTGGGATTGTTAGATTTAGCCTGTCTTCCACTGATACGATTGTTCCACTGATTCTCTCCTCCACCATTGACTCTTCTGCCTGTCTTCCATCTCAAGGTTTGCCCTGCCAACCCCCACACTTGGGCCACCCCAAATATCCTCTTCCTCCAATCCAGCTCTCATGCTGTGGACCAATATCTATATCCCCAGAAATCCTATCCCTTATCTTCTGTTTCAGCAGTGTAGTGTGCAGCACATGTTAAGAGAAGAACTGGAAAGCTGCCCTTTGAGCCCTAACACCCCAATCGTGAGCAGTCTGAACGCTGCTGTATTTTAGACCAATTGTTGCAGCTCCCAGAAGCTGTTATAGCAGTTGGAGTCACCAGTACATAGGGATGTCTCAGCTCCTGGTCCTGCACTGAAAGCCAGGTGGTGTAAGACGTGTTGCAGCAGTTCTATACCACTCATGGATTTCCACAGGCAAAGGGAAATTCTCCAGTAGCCTGGCAAACCAGTTCTAGGAGACTGCTGAGGCAGCAAAAGCAACCTTAATGCACCAAAGAACCAGTCCCTGAGAAAAGTTGCCTTTTCAGTTCTACAAGTTTAGAATTCTGTACCACATCCCCTGTTACCACATTTTGTTGGCCTGTTAGTAATGAACTTCAGACACATTTAAGTAAGTCCTAGAGCATGCTATGAAGGAATATTACACAAACCTCTTACCTGCAAAACATCATCCCCACACCTCAAGAAATCCTTGAATAGCTCACAAGGTGATTAGTACAAGACTTGGTTTTCCTATATGCCTCTACAGAAGTGCAACATATCTTCCCCCAAACACAATGGTAACATTAACAAAATACCAGCTACTTAGCCACTTGACTGAGTTTGCAGCACATGGGAAATTAAAAGCCATCACTACTATCTATGAGATCTATTTCCATCAGGTCTCAGCTGCCTGACCAAGAACATATTCTTCAGGCCAGACACATTTGTTAACTCACTGAGGTAAAGACAAACCTGTCGTCTGATTTCCTCTTTAATGTTTTCCTGTGTTTCTGGCAGTGCTGGCATCGTTGCCATATTAGACCAGCGAAGGGGTTTTGTCACCTGCTTTAGAGTCACATTTCCAAAGAACTCTTGGACGTGTGTAAAAAACACATACAGGACACGGTTGCTGATCTGGGAAGGAATGACAGCAAAAATACTGCTTAAGAAAGTGATTTTTTTTAATACAATGTCCTTTATTATCAATGGTACATTTGCCCTACGTTGTATCTTACCGGACAAAGGATGTAAGCTTTTTCCATCTCTGGACTACAGCTACAACTCTGTTCAGACAACCTAATCAATATCATTTCTAGTAGAATCAAGGTTTGGTTTAAAATAAAATTATGTCTGAAATTCATGATCTGCTGCTAGCCTGAAGGAAGCACGGCCATGCTTATTCACTTAGTGGTCTCAGATCACTGTACTCTCTGGTGACCATGAGATCTTCTATTTCCAAACTAAACATTGTTGGCCTGCAACAATTAGCTTTATAAATGCTAGACACAGAAATTTGATAGTGTCTCTTTAGGCCTTTCTCCATACACAAACATGTGAAGTCAGTGCTAGTGACAGACAAAAGAGACCTTACAAGAACTGTACTGCACCTGTTACTTTTTTTTCCCTTTTATCCACCAATCTCATTTTTCTCTTACTTACTGCAAAATGAGTATGATCAGTTGTCATTAAGTTTGTGCTTAACAGACTCAATGACTCTTTTATAGTAGACTATATTACTTCATACAATTGCTTTTGTTTTTAGATATCAGTGGGTATGAAAAACTCAGAGCCTTAAAAATCCGGAGTAAGCCAGGAACATCAGGAAACTGAGGACAGATTTACACTTAAAACGCTGCATCGGCACAGCTGCACCAATGTAGCTGCGCCTCTGTAGAGCTTAACTGAAGATGTGTCTGTGCCAACAGGAGAGCTTCTTGCATAGGTGTACCGCACTGAGAGGCAGTAGCTATGTCAATGGGAGAAGCTCTCCCATCAACATAGCGCTGTCTACATAGGGGGTTACGTCTCTAGGGTCTGGGTTTTTCATACCCCTGAGCAAAGTAGTTTTATGATATCAGCCTGTAGTGTAGACTGGTCTAACTCTCAGACAAAAGCAGGGGTTCTCATCCTGGGGGTCTGGACCCCTCAGGGGGCTGTGAGGCTATTACATGGGGGGTTGTGAGCTGTCAGCCTCCACCCCAAGTCCCGCTTTGCCTCCAGCATTTATGATTGTGCTAAATACATTGAAGTGTTTTTAATTGATAAGGGGGTTCACACACAGAGGCTTGCTATGTAAAAGGGGTCACCAGTACAAAAGTTTGAGAACCACTTGACTGAAGGGTTAATGATAAACACATTTTATAACTCTTCTAGGCCACAGCGCCTAGCATGCAAACATCCTGTTTGCTAAAATGCTCAGAATCACACCCCCACTTCCTTACAGATACAGACATCAGCTAAACTAGTATTTAGTTTTAAATGATAATCCAATAACAGCCTCTGTACAGAGCTGCTAGTAAGGTCTACAATATTGTGAAGTGTTTTTTTAAAAAAGGGAAGCATTGAGTTATGTCCACTGAATAACTACTTGCTCTATTTCTATCCATTATTTCAACAGATTTAAAATACCCTTTAACACGTCTCAAATACTTTAAACAGGAGGAAAAGCTGGCCACAAGATGTCTTTGAAAGAGCTGCCATTATGCTCATTGACTTGAGACTAGATTGGTTTTGATACGATCTATTAAATGAAAATTCACAAGCTGTGTTGAAATAAGTGACAGAGTTAGGTAATAAATAGATTTCTGACACCAATTTTGTTAAGCAACAAGACATGACAGGACAGGACATGAGTTATGTTGCATTAATTTCATGCCTATTCTGTTAGGGAGGACAGGACAGTGTGGCTGCCACAACAAAGTATCAGTGAGTAAAACCCAACCCTGTTGCTGGAGGGCCTTACTGAGATTATAAAATCATGAAGTAAGATTTTAAAAAACCCCAGTCACAAGTGTGTTATGCAGCAAAACTCCAGTTCCAAACAGTGACTAATTTAAAATTATACTTTATATATTAAAAATTAAGCTATAAGCCAGTTATCGCTCAGAACTCTAAAGTAGGTCCATCTGATTTCTTCTGATAAATTGATACATAGCCAATATGCCTAAATAATTATTTCATGAGGAAAATCTGGGTTTACAGAACTGGATTGACTGGCCTGATAGAGGAGTTAAGCAATACTATAATACTGTTCAATGATAAATCATTAAACCACCAACTTTAACAAATTCTAATGAAGTGTGTGTGTGTGTGTGTGCGCAACTACAGGTGTCAAAGGCTTCCACTCCTCTTTTCTCACTGCACACTGTTAGCTTACTTGTAAAACTAATCACACAGCAGTGTTTATAACGCTTAAATTACTTAACTATATTTAAAGGCCAAATATGTTCATCTGGATTTCAAACCAGCCCACATTAGGAATAAGTAAAACCAAAATATTAAGTCCTGAAGAATACACGAAGAGAAGCTATTATTCAACTGAGCTATAACATTTACAGTTTGTGTACACAATTCTAAGGGAGGACCTTTAAAAATATCTCTTGCTAGGCCTGCACTGCTGCTCACATACTTGTTGGGTTGTGCATGTACCTGAACAGTAGGGCTGAGCACTATAGAAATGTTCTGGATGTTCATTTTTGTTTCTAGTTCCTTTGCGATAACATGGTCCATGTGCACAATCAACCAAGAAATTAAGAGATGGTTACACTCTGGCAACTCCTTCAGCAAGCGTTGGCACTCCTGAACTTTTTCCCCCTCTGTGCTCTTCCCGCAAGCCTCTTCGAAGCGGGGCATTAGTTCTTTGGTAAGCAAGTTTTCAGGCAATTCTCGCAGATATTGTTTCAGCAAGCTGGCTATAGTATTCGGCTCATATTCCTCCAAGTTGGGAGATTCTTCTCGATCATACGCTGCTTTTAGTTCATCCACCTTTGATTTTATTCCTTAAAATATTTAGATTGGAAATTAGAGACCTTGAAAACAAACACATCAACCATCTTTACGTTTCGAGTCTGTCTACACTATCAATTAACACGTGAATTGTAGCACAGGTAGGCATACCCATTAGATTTCATCTAACTAGTGATGGTAACAACAGTAATGAAGATATAGTGGCACAGGCTTCAGCACAGGCCCTAGTATAGGCCCTCAAGAGACCCTGGGTCCACAGTCCATGCCAGACACTATTCTGCCATGTCTTCATTGCTACTGTTACCCACGCCAGCTAAATGAAAGCTGGCATAGGTATGCCTTCCTGTACTACAACTAGTTATACCTTAATTTGCAGTGTTGACGTAGCCTTAGACTTACAGGTTTTCTTCTACCTGCCCCTCTTTACTAACACACATACTTTTTCTTTTTAGATCCTTTTTTTTTCATGGCTCCCTACCAGGAATAAAGTTAATTTAGAAAATCCTCTCAAGGTGACCTGTATGTTACAAAACAAAGCCAAGACCAGTAAGGTTTTGTGCTCAGTGCCTCTAAAAACAAGACTAAGAAGGAAATTCGTGCACATAAGATAGTGTGTTTTAGGTCCCCTGAAGTCAAAAAACATTGGCTCCTGCTCTGACGTGAAAAGGCTGTGTTGCTGAAGCACAGTGCAGCCTGACCCCATGAGCACACATGTGGGGAGGGGATAAACAAGTAAGAGACACTGCTTTACCATATTGGTATGATTTTATAAAGTTTAAATATTTGTGTATATCAAGAGACCCAATGCTAAACCACACTATATAGTAAAGCAATGGCACCTACCTGAACCCCACCCCCAAGTAAGTTGCCTGCATGCTCTACCAGGGTTTCATGATCATAGAAACTGATGCAATGTCAGATCAATCTGGGCGCCAAAGTACCTAAAATAATGGGAAAAGTTTAAGATCACTTATGTATTTAAACTCTCAGTTGACTTGCAGTATGTAGCCCTAAAATGAGTAGTTTTATTAAAAAATACTTGCAATTAACTTTTAATATTACAGAATAATCTCTCAGGTCTTGTCTACACTACCAGCTGGATCGACGGGTAGAGATCGATCTATTGGGGATCGATTTATCACGTCTTGTCAGGACGTGATAAATTGATCCCCAGAGGCACTCCCTTCGACTCCGGACTCCAGCTCACCAAAAGGCGCAAGGCAGAGTCGATGGGGGAGCCCGCTGTCGACTGCTGCCGCTGTGAGGATGGCAGGTAAGTCGACCTAAGATTCATCGACTTCAGCTACGCTATTCACATAGTTGAAGTTGCGTATCTTAGGTCAACCCTCCCCGCTAGTGTAGACCAGGCCTAAGCACAGCCCCCCACAAAGCCAGAGACTTCCTTTAAAAAAAAACACCACCTCTTGTTTGCCAATTTCCAATCAGTCATCCCTCCTGGGACGTGTGATATTTAAAACTCTTGGCTTGGGACATTATCTGTGTCAAAATGTACATTTATTGTATGACTAGAAAAAACTATCCAATATCTGAGTAGCATTTTGATCCCTAAAACCAGGAGCATCTGTATGAGTTTACTGGAGGGCTTTGACAGTTTTCTGCAGAAATGCAGATAAAAATTGATTTTTGTTTTAAATAAAAAAAGCCCTGATTTTATTTTATTTTTAAAAAAACAAAAATTGATTTTAAAAAATTAGGTTTTTTACTTAAAATCAGATTTTTTCATTTAAATACAGATTTTTTTAAAAATAAACCTATTTAAAATTAAATTTAACTTAGCAACCTATATTAAGGCCTAAACATTTTAAAATCTATTAAAATAATTTAAATTAAGTACAAAAATAATATTAAGCAGTCCATTTGCTGCCAAGTTTTACAGAAGGTCAAACCATGATCTGGCTGAGTACCTGGAACCAGAGTTTACTAAACCAGCGTTTGACAGCAGTAGTCTCTTGTGCAGAATCAAAGAAAATATTTTCTTCATTTCAGTTTATTCAACTAGTTCAGTTCAATGACTCGTTCATTCAAAGTTAAGAACCAATAGGGAACTGAAAAAGCAGGCAAGCTGGTGTTCCTTTTCCAATCTATGAATAAAAACCTGGGACTAAGAGGATAAGATCTACTAGTTCTAAAATCTAGAAGGACATGGTAACCAGAATATCAATTCAATTCACTAACTAGAGATAACACTTAGTTTGGTAAATTGGTTTTCAGTGCAAACCATGTTTCGATAAACTATTTTTTTGATTCTGTATTGATCACATTTAACGTAGTTTTATTTAATAAAAACATTAAAATTCTTTTTTTGTGAAGTTTTAATTGAATTTGAATTTCCATACATATAAAGTATGACAAATACATTTAAAAAATAACCCTGAATTTCCATTCCTATAAAGCTTGAAACAAATAAGTAAAAAAAGTAATCTAGTAAATAAAAAATGCATCATTTACTGTTTTTAAACATAGCAAAATATATAAGAAAGAATCTGAATAAATATAAATTAAATTATATAACTGCTTAAATAAGTGTGTATAATAGTGCATCCTCCTGGTTAGCAAAAAGGAGCACCAATTTTAAGGCTATATTCACTTGCAAATCAATGTTTTAATTGTTACTAACCAAATGAGAATCAATTTTTCTTTAGGAAAATAATTACAAATTAAAAATGCAAACCACAATTATTATAAAATCGATTATTCAGAAAGAAGATTTCCTGTGTACTGATTTAAATCATGATTAAAACTGATGATTTAATTCCGTTCACCCTGCAGAAATGTACAGAGGAATTTAAAACTAAGACTTTTGGTATGGCTATAAGGTAAGTGTGACAGATTAAATGCATTTCCCACCAAAAGACCCAGAACAGGATAGCATATTGTGAATAAAGAAAAGGCTATCCAAGGAAAATGATCATCCTAGGGACAGAATTTCCAGACCTCAAATTATGAGAAACTGTTTCTGCTGTTATGCCCTCATCTCAGATGTAGGGTGAAATCATATGCAACTGCATAAACTAATACATCTGCATAATAAAGGAACAAGGAATCTGAATCAGCTAATAAGTTTCATTTGAACTGTCTTTCACGAGATGAGGGGGATGTTGCACTAGAGAATGCAGAGCGAGCTCAAAAATAGGTCACAGAACAAAACCCCATATCATGTTATATTTCTGCAAGACACTGCGATCACTTGAATGCTCTGAAATACTAGGTCTGAGAAACAGTTTTGACTATTGCCTTTTCTTTGCATTCCCAACAAATTCCATGCATATCAACTGCATGCAGGTATCCTAATATAGCCTTTAAAATTAGTTCCCTGCACTGTTTTATAGATTTAGATAATACATATTTTACATGCTCTAAATGGTTCTTATTTTCTGTCCTTTTTTGTTCTACAGCTCAACTACTGTACTTGGAATATTTGCACAATTCATATTGTAGGAAGATTTCACAAATCAAAACATAGCTGCATATTTAAATGACTAAAATCATTGTTACTTGTATGTAGATTAATGTTATACAGCTAAGGCTGCTAATTATCTTGATGTTACTACTAGTGTGTTTCGTCAAATCTAAGCTGAAATTCTCAACTGCTTTTCTACATTACTACTGGATTTACTGAAATAAATATATACAAAACCTCTCTTTTTTTAAGTTCTTTTTGGAAGAAAATTAGAATGTAAGTGGATAGGGAAAGCAAAGTCAGGAGTTTATTACTTCAACTCCCCAAATCTCCATTTTCATTAGCTAGAATTCTCTCTTATTTCTAATGAGAGAGTAATATACTCAAAATAACCTTAAGTGCTGACCAAAATGTTTTAGCATCTGTGGCTTGCATCAAAAGCATGTTATGCCAAAACCTAGCTTCCACCCAATCAAAAAGACCAAACCATATACATTTTTGTTGCCACCTTCAGCAAGTGAGTGACCATGCTATAGAAACATTGGAGAAGGAGAGGTTCGATACTGAACACCAGTGCATCTGATAAACTTTTCCCTTCCCTTACACCATGCGACTGGTTTTGTAACTTATCCATCTCCTACGCTACAGGCCAAGAACGTAGAATTTTCTTCCTATTATCATGTTAGCCATCTTTCAGGAATTTCAAATCCATAGCTTGGCTTACAATTACATACTTAATTTCACTGAAATTGCAGTCTTTTATTAAATTAAATTACAAAAACTATACATATGGAGTAGATGTTTGGAGAAGGGCAGAGTACTATATTCATGTTATTTTTTTTGACAAATGAAGGTAAAATCTTGAAAATCTGCACTTAGATGTGCCCACTATACCTGAAACTCTGTAGATGCCTTCACATTTCATACCATACTTCTCTATGTAATCTATACATTCACGGAAAACTGCTGGCAGGCGAATGCCATCGTACATCATGGTCCTGTCTGCTGCATCAGACAAAGGAATCCCAAACACCGGCCTAAGACTTGGAACATCCATCTGAGGTACCTCTGGTTCTGGAGTTGGCTTTTTCTTTTTTTTCTTCTCCTTCCACTGTTTTACAACATCTGCTGCTGTTAAGTCTTTTGACTTCTTCTCTTTATGTTTTTCTTCCTTGTGTTTGTCATCTTTATGTTTTTCATCTTTGGGTTTTTCTTTTACTTTAAAATCCTTTTCTTTCTTTTTGGAAAAACTGGGCTTCTTGAAAACATGAATTCCTTTGGACCGTTTCAACTTGGAAGGACTTTCAGCTTCATCACCAGAGCTGTCCTCTTGGAAGGCAGCATAACCTTCCGCTATTGGGAGAAAGAAGAGAAAGCAAGGGGCAGAAAGTTACAACCTGCTTTAATTTATTTTAAAAAAAAGTCTAACAGGAGAAAAAAGGGGTAAAGGGTAATATTGAAAGAGACATGGTACCTGCCTACAACTAAAAAAGATCAATTTTTCTTTTTACAGTGTTAAGTAGGGCAATTATTAAATCAGCGTTTCACAGTTCTGTCCAATATGAATACATCTCATGAATCACCTAAACATTGTTATTTTTAAATACTTACTGAGTATGACAATGTCCATCTTACGTGCTATTTGTCCACTTAATAGTCAAGGAAATGCAAAATAAAACAACTGTCTGGCAACTTCTATGTTCCTGTAATCAACAGTATAAAAGTTGCTGTTAAGAAAAATCATCCACTACACAAGTACAGCGTTTTAATAAATTACTATGCAAAGGGTGGAGTCATTTAATTGCTCACTCCCTTTCTGAAAACGTTAAGAATCTTCTTAAGAGGAGCGCGAAATTATTAAATTTTAGCCTCAGACCAAAATATCATTAAAGGAGGGAAACTTACTTTTCCATTAGATAAGTAAAGTTGTTCCAATCTACTGACATTACCTATTACTGAAGTTCTATGCTTGCCCTATTTAGCCTATGTGAGACTGCAACCTGAAAGTCACAGCCCAGTAACACCATACTTCAGCTGCCAAATTAAAGGTACTGTCTCCGAAATATATGCACAAGCGTTTTTATAAGCTACACCTCTGCAGCTAGCCCTGCCTACCCTCTAGGCAAGAACAGGAAAATCTTTAAAGGTGGATTGGAAGTGGATTTTTTAAGCCAGCTAATTATAGGCTTACATGCTCAATACTCTAAAGCAGTGGTCTTCAAACTGGGGTGTGCGAGCCCACCCCAGGCGGTGCGCGAGACCCCAGCACCGCCAACGAGCCCGCCCGGGAGAGTGCCGAACTCCTGGGCAGGCTGTTTTAGTTCAGACGAAATGCCGCTGCGGAAAGCAGAAGTTTCCGCTTTCTGCGGTGGCATTCCGGCGGACTTACTCCCTGGGGGACTGCCAGACTTTTCCCTCTGCGGAAAAGGGCTGCGGGGGGAAAAGTTTGAAGACCCCTGATCTAAAGAGCTAAAGTAAACCAGAAATGTGTTCAACAGAGATTTTACATGCAATATGTAGTTTTTAGGTCCCCCTAAAGTTGTGGATAATCAGCTCTAGCTCTGACATGATGCTCCTGAATGAGGTTTTCCTGATATTGTTCCATTAGTCAAAAACTCCTGGAACATGAAAATGGCCTATTATTTGTATGAGGGAAGGACAGAGTTAAGTCAAGCGCCATTTCTCAATGGACATAGTTTTTCCCCCCTCCCCCTCTATTTGGCTTGTAAAGTTCTCAGAGCAGGCACCGTATGCTTGCACCCACTAGGCTACGATGGATTTAAACCACCTTGTGTCCTCCTGACCCTGGGCTGCTCTAAGGGCTAAGGGGGCCCCCACATAATTTACACAGGCTTGATGGCAGCTTCCCAAGATGCTCTATAGACAGCATAGTTTTTGCAAAGCTTTTATATTCAAATCCCAGAAATATAATGGATATAAAATACTTTAAATACACATAACTCATGTACACTAAATAAACTGAAATTACTTGACCAGCACATCCTGTTAACTCCCTCAAAAATACTCCAAGCTCCACGTTCCAGGGGGGGTCAACTGGTTAATATAACAGCACAAGCATAGTGCATGCTGGTGAAAGTGGAGTGCCTTTTCAAGGACTCAAGGGATCAGACAAACTCTTTCTGTGAAGAGGGCCAAATTTCCTATTTTAATTTGGCTGTGTGTGTGTCAAGTCTCCAAGTTCAGGAACATATACTACCCATGATCCACAGAAGAAATTCCACTGGATAACAATGGGAGGTTTGCAGATCTCTCCAGGATAAAACGTAGTCCATAAGTAGCAGTTAAACTTTAGTTAATAAGATTACTTTATTACATTCACCATTAGTCAAAGAATGGTTCTGGACACTTTTAAGACAACCACTATTTCTATCCTTTAATCCCTTGGCTATATGATTAACCCAATTTGTGTACACAGTTGCATAATTGTGCAATTCAGGCCAAATCTGACTCAGAGTGTAGTTTATAGGCTTAACTGTTTCCATTCATCCCAAGATTATAATTTAACAGCTCTTAAGAGCCAATGTTTCAGATTTCCTGCAGTCTCAGAAAGACAGCTTTTTGTTGGTTATACTCTGTTCATGTTTGGAAGGCTCTCTGTACAACAAAAAGAGCTAAGAGTTTTATTTTTTTTAAAGTGAACTCTTGCATTCTACAGAATTGAAATCTATCACAGGGGGCCAGATATAGATGTTACTTGGATCAGGTGTTTGACCCAACAAATATTTTAAATCATTTATAAGTGGAACAAGCCCTCTTATTTTAGCTCTTTCGGGCATTCTGTATATGTCTCTACAATTAATTGATTAAAAAACATGTACAGTAACTCCCCATCTAAAGTCATCCCCGTTAACGTTGTTTTATCATTACGTTGCTAATCAGCTAGGGAACATGCTCGTTTAAAGTTGTGCAATGCTCCCTTCTAACGTCATCAGCTGCCCCACAGGCTATCAATTGCCAGTAGTTCATATGTCCCTTCCCCCACTGCTATGTGCTGCTCCTGCCCTCTGCCTTGGAGCTGCTCCCTGAGACTCCTGCTTCCTGGGAGGCGGGGGGAGGGGGGAGAGAGAAGAGAAGAGAGGAGCTAATGTCAGGGGACACATGACGGCGGTAGCTGCTGCCTGATGCATGCTGATCTAATTAACAAGGCAGTGTACTTCTGCCAGTATCCATTCTTGATACTGAAAGGAGAATGTGCATCTCTAGCTCTCCATCTCTCAGGGTGTATGTCCCTGCCCTCCCTCCTTTCCTGTTGCATTCTAGAGTGTGAGAGTTAACTTTTGAAGACTCAGCAAGTTGCTAGTTCATTAGCAGTAAGGTATTCCCTGGGAAATATCCCACCCTTGACTCCTCCACCTCAACCAAGCTTCACAATCATCACCACTGTGTATCAGTACTAAATTGTTTGTTTAAAACTTATACTGTGCGTGTGTGTGTGTGTCTCTCTCTTTCTCTCTCTATCTATATCATCTTTGGTGAAAAAAATGTCCCTGGAACCTAACACCCCCTATATATATTAATTCTTATGGGGAAATTGGATTCATTTAACATTGTTTCACTTAAAGTTGCATTTTCCAGGAACATAACTACAATGCTAAGTGAGGAGTTCATATAGGTCCCTTTTAAGTAAGCAAGAGGAGGTAGGATGAAAAACAAGTTTAGAACAGAAGGAAGTTATGAGTACGCTGACCTTATGTGTGACCCTGACACGAATACACATCTATACTTATATAAAAATGCAGATTTTTTTTATTTATTTATATATATATATATAAAATCTGCATTTTTATATATCTATCTAGCTATATCTATATATCAATATATAGCTTCAATTTGTCCAAAGGAAGAAAATAGTCTTTCTACACCGGCAGAAGAGGCTACTGCTGTTAAAAGTGAGATTATCACTTCAACTGTCTCTGAATCCAAGTGATTAAGTGATTTCTACTAGTTTGCTGGTGTGACTTTCTTTAAAACATCATCAGCAAACTATTTCTTGAATGGTTGTTATTTCTAAACTGGGTCCCTTTTACAGCCTGCTGCCTTTACAGGTTTTCCCATCTAGTGAGCGAATGGTATGACAGATCTCAAATCAATGAAGTCTACGCTCAGAAAAACCTCACGACTTCTGGAATATGCTGCTTAATCAGTTTTACTTTTGTTTCTACTGCCTGTTCCTCCCTTCTCACATATATCTCCAGACTTCTTTTCCTTGTCCAGATCTAGTCTGCCACCAACAATCTTCTATTCACTGAACTTCTTGAAACTTTTCACTTTTAGAGAGAGGTAAAGGATTGACTCTGTACACAAATTTGAAGAGGGACAATAGGGTTGAAGTTTGCTATTTCTCACTTTTAGATATTATTTGTTTATAAAAACATTTTTGCTGTTAACAAGCATGTTATCTTTGGAGACACAAATCCACAATTTGAGAACTGAAAGACTAAGCATCTCTGAAGCAAATCGAAGGCTGCCGTGAATCTCTGAGGTGAGCAAATCCGCCAGAAAGCGCAGGACCCACCAAGGCAGAGAACAAACTTTGCCACATACTATAGAATTAGACTTTATAATCCCTATTCCACGAGGCGATATCTTTGAGCTATAATGTATCTTAATTAAAACTATCTTTAGATCAGTTTTTTTGATAAAATGCTTTTTGAGGAAAAAACTGATTTAAATTTTTTTTTTTTTTTTAAATCACTGATTTTTTTTATCCACGCTGTTTAGACTTGATGAAATGCTTGTAGGGTGCTGCATTTACTGATCTCATGTATATCATCTGTATCCCATGATTAAGGCTAAGAGTCTATCACGGACTCCGTGACTTTCCATGACCTCTGTGACTCCTGAAGCAGCTCGTGCTGGCTCAGGGGCTGCCCAAGCCAGGCAGCCCCTGGATCAGCAACAGCAGTTTGGGTGTGGGGGAGGGAGCTCAGGATTAGAGGCAGGGTTAGGGAGAGCGGGGGGGCACTTACCTTGGGGTTGGTGACTCCCTGGTTCCCACTG
Organism: Dermatemys mawii; assembly: GCA_007922305.1. Lineage (NCBI taxonomy): Eukaryota > Metazoa > Chordata > Testudines > Dermatemydidae > Dermatemys > Dermatemys mawii. The sequence goes on from ML677334.1 coordinate 47,355,684, forward strand.
GCAAGATCCCCCCTACAGCTCCGAGGCAGTGGAGGGGGTCTCTGCGCTGCCCATGCCTGTAGGCCCCACCCCACAGTTCCCATTGGCTGGAAACCATAGCCAATGGGAGCTGTGGCAATCAGCCCTCATGACAGGAGCAGTGGGAGCCCTGCGCTGGCCCCTGCTGCCTAGAAACTGCAGGGACGCAGAGCCAGGTAGGAAGCTCCTGTCAGCCCCACCAACTTCCCCCAACCCCGTATTGGGGGGGGGGGGGGGGAAGCCCCTGAGCTGTGTGCCAGGGCCCAGCCTCTCTCTCCCTCAGTACAAGCAGGGGGGTTCCAGGTCACCTCTCCTAACACCCAGGGCACCCCAGAATCCTCCCCCCACCAGCACCTACACATCCCCTCCCCTCGCCCAGTACAAGTCATGGACAGAACACAGACCCACTACTTTTTGTTTACAGTCCGTGATCTGTCAATGACTTTTACTAAAAATACCCGTGACTAAAACGTAGCCTTACCCATGATATAAAGTTATGCTGAATGTTGGCATTGTAAACCTCAAACAGTGTAACTCACTAACTAGGAAAGAAGCATTAATTAATGCAAAGTGCTGGTCCTCCACACAAGAAGGCCCACTGAAACCAAATGAACCAACCATCAAAGTACAAAGACTTCGCTGACCCTCTCTCACTCTGCCTCTGCACACCTCCATAAAGACGACACAGACACAAAAACTTGCACGTTAATTTGTACTCTAGGGGAAGGGCATGAAAGTCCCTGACTAGAAGGAACTGTATCACTGTGCTGCTTGGCATTTGGAGAGGGCAATATTTCTAAGCATAAGCAAGGGATCCCATAAGAACGGCCGCTATAGGTCAGACCAAAGGTCCATCCAGTCCACTATCCTGTGTGCCGACAGTGGCCAATGCCAGGTGTCCCAGAGTGAGTGAACCTAACATGTAACGATCAAGTGATCTCTCTCCTGCCATCGATCATCCCCCCCTGACAAGGAATGGTCCCCCTAGGGGCACTATTCCTTACTTATCCTGGCTAATAGCCATTAATGGACTTAACCTCCACGAATTAGCTCAGGTTAGCTCTAAAGGACACATAAACCTTGCATATTGCAGCAGCTTCTATCACATTTAAGTTTCACAAAGTATCTCATTTGTATATGAATGTTTACCTGCTTTAACTGTGCAAATAACTGTTTCTTTTCCCTAGTTAATAAATCTTTAGTTGTTTTATTATAGGACTGGCTACAAGTATTGTCTTTAGTGTGACATCTGAGGTACAACTAACCTGGGGTAAGTGACTGGATCTCTGGGACTGGGAGTAATCTGAATATTTTTGTTGTAAGGTACCATCCATCACAAAGGTAAATTTGCTTGGGTTGCAAGACAGCCTTAACAAGGAGTCACAACAGTTTGGTCTGTTATAGTGCTTGAGGAGTTCACAGTTGATACTTCCTTGGTGAAATCTAATTATAGAACTCACAACCAATTTCGGGTGTGTGCCCTGCTTTTCAACAGTCTACCCTGTGGTTGGCACTGTCAGTCGTGAGCTACTCTAGACAGCTTGACAGAAGGTAAGAGAATCCTAGGAACTTTATATCTCACAAGTCTGAAAACAGTGTACAGAGCTTTTCTTCTAAGACACCTGTTCAAAACCACATTGGCTTGGCAGAAATCAAATGTTAGGTGAGCAAGATGAGTTGGTCTCATTCCAGTTCTTAATGGACAAGTGTCCACCTCAAAAAAACCATCATTATAATGTCCATCTCTGTTGATGCTTCACAGAGAGATCAAGGATTGAATTAGCTTGCAGAGAAAACTACTCTTTCATTGCTTCAAGAACTAAACTCAGGGTGAAATGGGGAAAGCTTCATTTTTGCTAACCGAAAATGGGCCTGCTGCTTCTCCCTGAAGATACTGAAAAGAGAGAATTGCAGACCACTGGGCTTCCATCCAAGGTAACAAGTGGGAGTAGGAAGAAGAATGAGAACACCTGCTTGTGGGAAAGGAGATTGTTTGGGGAGGAGAAGAACCTCCAGAAGATCTTACCGTTAGCTGACCCCTACAACCTTTTGATTTTGGCCTTAAGAAGGGAGATACTTTATAAGGGGCTAACATTTCTCAAGATGCACATGCAAAATCCCCACACTCTAAGAGTGCAACCTACAGAAAATCTTGGGAGAATTCTGGTGTGTTTGCACCTGATAAACATTCACACAGCCTTAACTCTGTCCTATTTGATCAATGCCTCATACACAATGCCCATAACACACACACTTCCACTCTGCCTCTTCACTGTAATGGATTGGTTATACCTGCACCTCTCCTATACTTAGATATTGAGCCTATTCCTCTGACAGAATACCATCTTTGAAAATTTAACAATTACTTCATACCCTCTTACAACATTTGCACACAGGACACTACCTAAACCTATACCTTCCCCACCAATCATTAAATCCACAGATTGCTGTCACATCCCACCTCACTACTGACAACACCCATGGCAAGAAGACCCCAACGCCTTGTTACTGAAACAACTTATACAATTTTGTACTGAAATAATGCAGGTTGGAACCTCAACTACACATGCACCTCCGTTTGATAATACACATTGGGGACTCAGACCCAGATCTCCTCATATGAAATCACAGCTCTTCCAAGCAGCGTCATTTTTTCCTCCACCATACTACATGTCACATAGTGAATGCAGCTGAACTGCATGCAGACTGAACACTGACAAATGAATAGTTGAAAACAGTCTGGCACACCTGTGGGTTGGTATAATTGAGAGATATTAGTGTAATAAGAACGTGTTTAATCTTCATGGAATGCCTGCAGGTTGCTGCATGGATTAATTTTACTAATAATATCTGTACCCCATGGTATAAAATTATACTGAGTGTTTGCATTGTAAAACTAATTGTGTAACTTACCAGACAAGAAAAGCAGCATTACGGAAAAGTGCTTGTCCTGCACGCAAAATGGCCCACTGAAGGCAAAGGAGGCATTGGGTAGCATCAAAGGACAGAGACCTTGTTGAGTGCATTCCTAACTCCCTCCAGGAAGGGGAGACAGATGCACTCACCCCATCAGTTTGGATTCTGGGGTGAAAGGAATAAAAATCCCTGACAAGGAGAAACTGGATTTTTATGTTGTCTGGACACTGAAGGGCAAAGATTCCTAAACAAGAGATTCCCATGCCGCTTGGCATAAGTTAACCCTAAGGACATACAGAGCTGCTTATTACAGAAGCTTATATTACTTTTTTTAATCTAAGACTAACTCCTTGGCCAGTATATGTTTCCTGTGTTAAGCTCATAAGTATCTCATTAATTTTCTTAGTTAACAAAACTTTAGTTAATTACAGGATTGGCTAGAGGCATGGTCTTTGGTTTGAGGTCTGAGTACAATTGACCTGAGGATAGTGACTGGGAGTAACCTGACTACTGTTGTTTTTGGTGTAAAGTGATCATCTATCACAAGGGTGGACAAACTTTTTGGCCTGAGGGCCACATCTGGGTATGGAAATAGTATGGCAGGCCATGAAATCTCACAAAATTAACAATTCACATTCAAACAGAGACAACAAAAATTTGTTTCAAAATCAACACTATTAAAATAATTCTGTTAAACAATGTGCTGCTAGAAAAGTACATTACTGAATTGTTTGTTGATTTTACCACACAATTTTGCTCCTGTCTGAACACAAACTGCATGTTAGGGCCTCAGTTTCAAAAGAGCTACGATAGCAACGTGTTTTTTTAAAATCAGAAAAGACAAGCTGTGCCGGGGTGTAGCCACAAATGGGCTGTGGCCCACTCCCTTATTAGTCAGGCCCACCCCATCATTTGCCCCACTCAGGCCTGCCGTGCTCCAACTGGGGAGCGGCAGTGGAGCATAGGGGCTTGCAAGCGCCAAGCGGGACAAGCCCCCGACTCCACTTCCTGGCAGGAACAGCACAGTGGTGCTTGAGGGTGGATTAAAAGCTCCGATGGGCTGGATTCAGTCCACGGGCCGTAGTTTGCCCGCCCCGATCTATCACATAGTCCAGCTCGCAATGATGGCAACATAGTCCAAGGGGACTGTCTGTGACTCCATGATAAAACTGTTACAATGCTTTCGAAGTTCACTCTTGTTACCAGGTTGGTAAAATCTAATTATAGATCATACAACCAGTTTGGGGTGTCTGTACCCTGCTTTTTGACAGTCTGCACTGAGGCTAGCACTCCTGGTCATGAGCCAGGCAAGACAGCATGACACAGATAATTGCCAGTGGCTACTGCCAGCTCCAGAGGGCAAAGTTAAAATTGCATGGGAATTCACCTTAACTCTGTATTTTCTGGTTTTCAGAAGTTTGAGTTTTGCTGAACTTGGCATTGTGGAAGAGCATGTGCTACCACTGGCCTACCGTAACTTGACCTACCGTGTTAATGTTTTTTGCCATTTAATTAACTATGAATCTGAATATTGCAAGTTCAGTAGTCCGTGTGTGCTTTTTAATGAGTACTGTACTTTATGCTGTCTTCATGTTTTCAATGACATGTTTTTATTGACAAGATATAACTGTGTTATAAGTAGTCACTGGTGAAGGCAATGCTTTTAGCACTTACGGGGGTAGTTAGGAATTGTGGAGTAAGCACATTAGTTAGATGTTTCTGATCAAGTAACCATAGTGCACATTTCACTACACTTCAAAAAGCATACAGTGTGCACACACAAATCCTGAGCGATTCCACAACAAAAATTACATGAAGGCAAAGGGTTAAAGTTCATTTTTCACCCTTCTGACTTTAAATCTAAAAGTTTTCATTTTCGGACAATTAAACAGATTTGACACTAAAGTGCTTTGTTTTACTGGCATGCAGCTATTATGTCAGAACTTGGAAACATGCCTGGGAACTTTTTTCTCAAGGTAAGTTAGCCCAAGCTAAGGGAGCATTCAAGGGAGAGTGGCCTGAATGTGTGTTAACTACTTACGCTAAGCAATCTGTTTCATTTGCATTTAATTGTGATGCTCGGAATACCTTTCCCAGACCTGAAGAAGAGCTGTGTGTGGCTGGAAAGCTTGTGTCTCTCACCAACAGAAGGTGGTCCAATAAGAGATACTACCTCACTCATCCCGTCTCATTAAGAAATTCAGTCTGCAAACCAAAGCAATTCACACCTAATGGACTGACTTCTCTGCCTCTCCATTTCTTTGCCATCCACTAAACATACGTCATTTTACATACATTTTCCCCAATTACGGAGTTTATCACACAAAACCTTTACCAGAGGGCTGGTGCCTACTTCTGGCAAACTGGCAGCACAGGAGGAGGATTTCTCTGATAACATATCTGTTAAAATGCAGCAGCAATGGAGCAGGTACACATGGGATTAAAAATGCAGTGCAGAGAAATGGAGGAATAAATTTGGGACAGAATTAGGACACTAACAGCAGGTGGGATCCTGGACTGAAGCCAAACCCAAGCTCATGCCTATATGTTCAGCGGTGGCTGCTAGCTTGAGCCTACAGCGCTCTCAAACCCAGGTTAGAGGTTTTTCTTTGTGGATAGAACCTTCAGGGGCAACACATGGGCTAATTCTGCAGTGTAGACATATCCCGTTATCTCTTCAGACTCTGAAGTACGTGTCTGAAAGAATAGAGAGGCATGAGAAAAACTCATTGCGAGGCAGTTGACCTAACAGTGTCTTAGATTTTAGATAAACCTGCTCATTAGCTTTCCTAGAAAGAAATGAGTAAGATATTAAAAACAAAAATGTTTATCTGAGAGGCAAGCAAAGCTCAACATCTAGGCATGAAAAGAAAGGAGTCAGAGCAATGTTTCTCAACTTGTTTGTGTTGGCAACCCCCTTTTGGATTTAAAAAAATATACTGTGGAATTCCCTACCCCCGCCCCCCACCAAAACTGCAGCACCCTATAACACACACAGGGCTCCAGGCTTCAGCCTCGCAAGACATGTCAACTAGCTTTACGGGGCCACTCCAGTCAATTGCCCTGCTTCCCACCCCCTAGCACTGGCCCTGCTTGTGACACCCCTAAATCCGTCCCAGACCCCCAGGTTGAGAAACACCGCGTTAGAGAGATCATACACATGGAGTAAAAGATTGTCTACTCACTTCTTTTCTCTTTTTTCTTAAATTTTCCTTTCTTCTTCCCATGCTCCTTTTCATCATCAGACACTATATCTGGAGGCTCATGTAGATTGTCATGAGGTGGTGAAGGCTCACCAGTCCGGTACAATCCAGGGAATTTTGTAGGGCTGATTTCTTCAGAGCTGGGGGTACGGGCAAGAACCCCACTGTGTTCCACCCTGCGATGTTCACTGGGGCTGCTGGTAGGAGGCAGGAAGCACTCAGTCATTCTGATTCCTGGACACAAAACGAAAGATCTGTCACCTGTCCATCACACCTACAACAGAAAACACAACAAGGTCTCCAAAATGCTCCAGTAAGTGTTTTTTAAACAACGTCCTTAGATCCCCATCCCACAAACAGTAGCAATAATAATTTAGACAGTCGATGGACCGCTCATGGTACTATACTCAGTGGTAAGTGTCTGCAGAATCTGACAATTACTGAACTGCAGCCTTCTTATAAAAATGTACCGAGGGATCTATTAGGCCATGGTTACACTGGCACTTTATTGCGCTATAAAGCCCCCAAGAGTGCTATAACCTCCTACCCGTCCACACTGGCAAGGCACGTAAAGCGCTATAACCGCGGAGTTATAACGCTCTTGGTAATCCACCTCTGCATGAGCAATAAGGACTGTAGCGCTACAGCGAGAATGTGGACACCCACTGTGCATTAATTGGCCTCCAGTCCCTCTCATAATTCCCGTTCGAGCCACTCTGCTCATCACTGGCAAACTCTTTTGTCCTGTCCTCAGGTGACCACGTCAGACCCGTCCTTTAAAGTTCCAGGGCAATTTGAAAATCCCCTTCCCATTTGCTCCAGCCAAGCATGGCATGCTCTCAGGGAATCCTTGCAGGTGATCATTCTGATTGATCATGACTCCACGTGCCATGCCTCTTAGCAACAGGCGATCCTCAGCATGGAGCAATAGCGAAGTGCTGGACCTCATCAGCTGTTGGGGGGAAGAGGCTGTTCAGTCTCAGCTGCGGTCTAGCCGCAGGAATTATGATTCCTATGGGCAGATATCACGGGCCTTGGCGGAAAGAGGCCATGAGCGGGACACTCTGCAGTGCCGTGTTAAGGTAAAGGAGCTTAGGAATGCGTATCGCAAAGCCCGCGAGGCAAACGGCCACTCCGGGGCAGCCCCGGTGACTTGCAGATTTTATAAGGAGCTGCACGCGATACTTGGTGGTGATCCTACGGTCACTCCATCGACCACCACGGACACTTCCCAGCCCACCAGTGGGGGGAGGGGGGTGAGGAGGACGACGAAGAAGAGGAGGTGGCGGCGGAGGCGGCAGCAACCCAGGGCATGGAGTAGTCCCTGGACACATGCAGCCAGGAGCTCGTCTCAAGCCAGGAGGAGGGCAGCCAGCTGCAGCGTCCGACGGTTGCAGGGGGCAGCTCAGCAGCGGATTGCGGAGGTAAAGCTGCTTTTCTACTGGGAAGGCAGGCAGCTTGGGGTGGAAAGGGATGCAGGGGGCATTCCACTTGGAGCTCTTCTCAAGCCAGGAGGAGTGCAGGGGGGCATGCAGCCAGGAGCTCTCCTCTAAAGCCAGGAGGAGGGAAGCCAGCCACAGCATCCGGCAGTTGCAGGGCACAGCGGATTGCGGAGGTAAAGCTACTCTTCTATGGGGAAGGCAGGCAGCTTGGGTTGGAAAGGGATGCTTGCATGCTTGCCTACATGTGGAATAGTGCATTGATGTAGTCTATCACATTGCGGTAATCGTCATCAGTAATCTCTTCAAAGGTCTCAATAAGAGCGCTTGAAATGCGCCTGTGCAGGTTTCCCTGGAGAGCCAGCGTGGCCCCCGTCCCGGTCACTAGTCCCCGCCACTGTGCTAAAATGGGGGGAGCATTGCTGCACAGAGGCAAGCTGCATATGGCCCGGGGCGGAAGCCGCATCTCATTAGAATCCCCTCCCTTTCTTCCTCGGTGACCCGCAGCAGCGAGATATCTTCCAGGACGAACACCTACAGAGAATGTTGGGACAGTGTTGGGAGTAGGGCTCCCACCACTTCCCACCCCCGCCACAGCACAGCACAGCCGGGAAACAATCATTCCCCCTGCCTCTGGAGAGGACTCACCATGGCAGGGGCTCTGTTGTTGTCTGTGTGCTCTCTGCAGGACAGGTAAACGGGGAATGCGGGGGAATCATAGGCATGTCTGCTGTTTACAAGGGAGCCACTGTTACATGTATCTTTTTCTTTTAGAAGCATAGACCTTGAGCCCTGTGCCATCGCTGTTATCAACAGTTGAGAGGCTGAGGTGACTGAGGAAGAGGCCATGAAAGAGCAAAGAAGATCTAGTACAGCAAGTAATGCAACAGGCTGTAATGGAGAATCAAATTGCACAGAGGTTCTATTAAAAGAGGTGGAGGGAGGACCAGAGCAAGTTGAGGGAGAAGGCGCGGCAGGAGAACGCGATTCACCGCCGGAAAAGCACCGATAAGCTGCTCTCATTACTGCAGCTTCAATTGGAGACTATGCAGCGGATTGCCACCATTCAGGAGGAGAAGCACTGCGCTCTCTGCCCCATGTATCATTTGCCCCAAAACCCTTCCCCTTCTGGCCCTCTGTACCCTCCAGGCCACTATCATCAGTTATCTGGTTATCACCATCCACAGCTGCCTCCAACCCCTCTGTCTTCACCGAACAACCCCCAGGACCCTTATCCACTGCAGTCAACCTCTAATAACATGCCTTATTGCCCTCCGCAAATGGGGTTCGGGGGACATGGCAACTCTGAGGGCACTGGAGACTCAGAGACCCGGACGTATTCCGATCTCTGACTGACCCCATCCCACCCCAATTGCACCTCCCCCCGCTTCTCCCTCACATGCATCAAAATATTTTCTTTCAGCAACTGAAGTAGCTGTTGAATAAATGAATTGTCTTCTTCATAAATGGGTTTCTTTATTCAGTGTACATAGATTATTAGTGGCTACAGAAAAGCAAATGCCTGTTCTATTAAAAGAATGCACACTCCCTCTCTCCATCACTCCCTCCCTCTGCACTTCCCTTTAGAACTGGCTTTCAGCCTCAAAATGCTCCCTCAAGGCATCTCTGATCCTAACAGCCTTGCGCTGGGCCCCTCTAAGAGCCCTGCTCTCTGGCTGTGCGTATGTGGCCTCCAGGCATTGAACCTCCGAGGACCATGCCTGAGTGAAGCCTTTGCCCTTCCGCTCACAAAGATTATGTAGGGCATAGCATGCGGAAATAACCGCGGAGATACTACCCTCGGCCAAGTCTAGCCTCCCATAAAGACAGCGCCAGCGCACCTTGAGACGCCCAAAAGCACACTCCACAGTCATTCGACAACGGCTAAGCCTGTAGTTGAACCTTTCCTGACTGCTGTCCAGGCTCCCTGTGTACGGTTTCATGAGCCAGGGCATTAAAGGGTAAGCAGGGTCACCAAGAATCACTATGGGCATTTCCACTTCCCCCACGGGGATCCTCTGGTCTGGGAAAAAAGTCCCGGCTTGCAGCTTCATGAACAGGCCGGTGTTGCGGAAGATGCGTGCGTCATGCACCTTTCCAGACCAGCCAGCGTTAATGTCAGTAAAACGCCCACGGTGATCCACAAGCGCCTGGAGAACCATGGAGAAGTACCCCTTTCGGTCAACGTACTCGTCTGCTAGGTGGTCGGGCGCCAGAATACGTATATGGATCCCATCTATCGCCCCTCCACAGTTAGGGAAACCCAACTCTTCAAAGCTACCAACGTCAGGCACGTTACCCAGAGTCATGATTTTTCGTAGCAGGATGCGATTAATGGTCCTGCACACTTGCATCAGCACAACCCCAATGGTCGACTTTCCAACCCCAAACTGGTTGGCCACCGATCGGTAGCTGTCTAGGGTGGCCAGCTTCCAGATCGCGATAGCCACCCACTTCTCCACTGGGAGGGCAGCTCTCAATCTGGTGTCCTTGCGCCGCAGGGCAGGTGTGAGTTCAGCACACAGTGCCACGAAAGTGGCTTTTCTCATGCGAAAGTTTTGCAGCCACTGCTCGTTGTCCCAGACTTGCATGACGATGCGATCCCACCACTCAGTTCTTGTTTCCCGTGCCCAAAAGTGGAGTTCCACGGCCGTGAGCATGTCCATTAATGACACAAGAAGCTTCGTGTCAAACGCGTTCACCACTTCGATCTCGTCTTCAGACCCAGCACTGCCATTCTGCATGTCAAGGATTAACTCCACTGCACACAGATGTGCTGGCGACAGTTGTTAGCATGTCCCTCAGCAGTTGTGGATTCATTGTGGCACACGAAAATGGAAGACAGAGCGCACCTTGCTGAAACCACTGAAAGATGGCGCCTGAGGTGGACGGAAACCCAGGGATTGCTGGGATATGCCACGAAGCATCATGGGTAGTTGGAACAGGATGCAGAATGCCCCGCAAGTGACACCCCCCTATCACAAAGCATTGCGCCAGATCGGGAAGAGGTGCTCTGTGGGATACCTGCCCTAATGCGCTGCTGTTAATGCAGCCTGAAGTGCCGCAAATGTGGCCATGCTATACCGCTGGCGCGTCTCAGTGTGGACACACAATAGTGCTATACATATTGCTGTATAAGGGGACCACTATAACCAATAGCGCTATAATCCTGTAAGTGTAACCATACCCTTAGACAGTTAAACTGGAAAAGGCTAAAATATGTAAGATTTGCCATTTCAAATATCAACAGATTTGAATAGCTATTTTAAAAAACTATCCTAGGAACTTCTACTTCTTAAAATTAGGTGGTGGTTTTAGTTCTTGTTTGTTTGTGAATTTACACTTCTAATTTTCACACAAATTACTCTTGCACGGGGGCTGGCAGTGATCATGAGTATCTTCTATAGCCCCGCCATTCCCATCCAGACCTCATTATCTTCTCTAATTAATTATCTTGCCTACATGCAAACAAGAATTTGCTTATCCTGCTCCAATATGAACAGAGTGGAGATCAAATTCATCTCCATCTTATGGTGATGTGAGAGGGAAGGGGGAGATAATCAAGGAGTGGGTTGATCTAGTGCAGAACAACCACAACGTCGCTGGCAAAGGATAGAGATATAATGGGCTAGCAGAACCCAAAATTTGGGCAAGTTGCATGCCAGGGAAGCACAGTCAAGGTAACCATGAAGTCCATTAACACAGAAGTTCCCTTGAGAGGTTCCCTATAGCAGAGTTCCTGGCCAGACTGAAAACTCTTCCCAAACCAGCACAATCTCAGAGAGCAGCTGCAGAAACTCTGCCCTCCACAGGAGTGATTCATAGGATACTTTACATCTCTCTGCATCAGCTTTTGCTGAATTTGGCCTCTCGAATCTAAATGGTCACCCTGAAATGTAACTTTTCCATTTTACTGCTTTCCTTGCTTCCCCAGTCCAGGAGGCTCTCCATTCCTACCCCTACTGATGTGCTGGGATAGAGGCTCAGAGAATAGAATTATGGGTTTACAATGAAATGTGAACAGAGTCATGATGAACTGACTTCCACATGAAAAGTATTCTAGTTGCCAGAGGAGTGCTTCCAAACATTAGTATTTTTGCTTCAATGTAACCAACTCCTTGGTGTCAGCAGATCTGGAGATCCTGCTCAGTGATGTACACACTACAGCAGGGGTCTCAAACTCAAATGACCACGAGGGCTGCAGGAGGACTAGTGCACTGGGCCAAGGGCCACATCCCTGATACGCCCCCGCCCCTGCCCTTGGCCCCATCCCACTCCACCCCTAACATGAAGTCCTGCCCCGCCGCCTCCTCTGAGCACACAGCTCCCTGCTCCCTCCTGGAAAGCACTAGGCACTACCAACAGCTGTTTGGCAAATAAAGCAAGAGCAATATAGGAAGTCCAGAGCTAGAAACACAAGCAAACAAATCTAATTTAACAAGAAATTACCAGCCTCAGATGATTCAAGCTTTTTTCAAACGTAATATGCTGATAAATCTGACAGAAATTTCAGCCAATTTCAGCCTAATATCAATTTTATAAAGTCTCCCTCTCCCAAACTGATCCTCATAATCCTGTTCCCATCTCCACTTACCCTCGTAAACCAGCTCCCTGTGCCCCATCCCCAAATGTTCACCCACTCACCCTTACTACCCAGCTCCCTGTTCCCCAAATCTCCCCCCACTCATGCTTGTAGCCAGCTCCTTGTGTTCCATCCCCAAATCTCCTCCACTCACCCTCATAACCCTGCTCCACGTCCCCAAATCTCCACCCACTCACCCCTGTAACTCAGCTCCCTGTACCCCATCCCCAAATCTCACCCCACTCACTTCCCATAACCCTGTTCTCCATCTCCAAATGTCCCCCCCACTCATCCTTGTAACCCAGTGCCCTGTCCCCAAATTTCCCCCCACCCTCACCGCTTCAATACCCTCCCACCCCTAAGCTGCCCTTCCCTGTCCCCCCGTCTCCTCTCTCCGTCTCCTTTCAGCCTTCCCGGACTCTCCTCCCCTCTACCCATTGCCCGAGCCCGGCACTCTCCGCAGGGGATACCGGTAGTGGGGCATGGCGGGCAGGGGGCGGCGCAGCAAGCCCAGGCAGCTGCAGCCAGCCAGAGAGCCATGGAACGGCGCTCACCTCTGGCTGCTCGCAGGGCAGCAGCACCCACCCAGGGGTGGGGAGGCTTCTCTGCTGCCTGGGCCGCTACCAAGCCCCGGTTTCCAGTCACTGTGGCTGTGGTTTCAACAAATGAGCTGGGGCGGCGCTTCGCAGTGGCCCTCTGCAGCAGGAAGGGAGGCGGGAGGGCGGCGGGGAGCCTGGTTTACTGCTCCTGGCCGACACTTCTGGGAATCACCACCGCAGCTCATTCAATGAAGCCACAGCAGCAGTGCCTGGTAGCTGGGGATCAGCAGTGGCCCAGCCAGGCAGCAGAGAAGGCTCCATTTCTGGTCCCTCCCTCCCAGAAACTGCTATGGTGGTGGCGGGGGAGGAGGGTGCCAGAGAGCTTGGTGGGCCGCAGGGAAGGGCTTCGCAGGCCACATGTTTGAGACCCCTGCACTACAGTGAGAAATCCCCACCTCCCCAATACAAGCAGAGAACAACCCCATTTAAAAATAACTAGATAAACCTTCATTCAGGGGAACAACATGTACAAAATTATCTGGGGGTGAAAATAACCCTAGATAAATGATCATATAAGTTAGACCATATATTCTTATCCAAAGGAAACAACTAATTTTTCTTGTTTCAAAGGTGTTATCTTTCATAACTGTTTCCTCTTTGTCTTGTGTTTTTCCTATTTGAATTATAGATATGAAATAATATAATCTCCTCAATAACTGTTGTGTTCATTTGTTTTTATATATAAACAAGTGACTGCTCTCCTGTAATATATACTCTGTAACAGGAATATTTAGGAGTTCCTGGGATTTAAGACTTGGGACCATCCAAAACATTTCCAATACCATAGCTTGCAATCCTTAAAAATGTACTTGGTATGAATGATGACACTGCCTTGCACTTCCATAGCATCTTTCAGTTGTGTATCTCAAAGTTCTTTAAAAATGCTAGAAAATTAACCTCATAATGAAATGCAGTCATCTATAAGGTGGAATACAGAAGCTGTTTAATAGAGCAGTATCTAAATGTCACTTAATTCTCAGTTAGAATTTGGCCAAGACAGAAGTGTTCACATCCCTACTCTTGTCGTCAGGACATGAGTTTTAGGTCTCATCCAAAAGATGGCACCTCCCACAGCACAGTAATCCTTCATACAGTGTTTAAGAACTGATTCAGTAATAACTTCTTTTAGATCACTTAATACTACCTCCTCCACCACTCATATGTTTTGTTAAGGTTGCACAGGCAACCTTAATTCTGATGTTTTCTAACTTTTGAGTGCTTAACTTTACAACCTTAATAATGTTATTTTAATGTAATTGTGAGTGGAATTTCCTAGGTTTTTAAAAAAGCAAATTGAAAAAAAACCCCAACATTATGTTGGGATCATATTGATATCTACATGGGTCATCAGCAGAGTTGGAACCTTTATATTTACCACTAGAACCTCTGCCACTTGAGCTAACAGCATAACCAAGAGCAATAATAAATTGTTGTCCTTTATGTGGACTAGCATAAGGGGGATGGGACACTAAGCCGGGGGTTTTACAGATATTTGTTGACAGCAGAGGAATGGTGAGACCCAGGAACCTTGGGTTCCATTCCTGGCTCTGGAGGAGAGCATACTCTAGTGGGCACAGATTTTTTTGACCATTCCACTAAAGTCTTACTACTTCTACCCAATCCTCCTCAACCTGTGCAAGTCCTCCCTCTTCCCCAACCCAGACTCCTAATCATAATTTCATTATCTCCTCATCTAGCCAGACCCATTCTCCACTCCTCAGGCTGCTCATCCCACTCCCATTTTCCTTTCTCAATTCCTAAACCAATCTGTTTCTTCCCTATTACCTCCCCACCAGGTCTTGGCCTCCAGTTGCTCTCCCCACCCTATCCACCCTGTCTGCTCTGGCTCCCAGTCCTAATCTCCATCCCCTGGCTCCACATCCCAGTCTTTTGTCCAGCCAGTCCTAATTCTCCTCCCCAGTCTTCGTCAGATGTCATCCCTACCCTATACCTCTTCCTCCTGCTCCATTGATTCTCAGTCCATTTCCTTGCCCAGCCAGTTCCAGTCTCCTTCCTTGCTCATCTTTTAGTCTCACCACATCTACTGATTCTGAGTCTCAGTCTCCCTTCGCCAATTCAGTGTCTCAATTTACCTGGATCCACCCTGTCAGACTCCTCCCACAGCCGCAAGCTCCTTGTCCCAATCTACTCTCTCTCCTTCCCCCAAAGATCCAGTCCTTGCTCCTTCTGCATTCAGAGAAGGCAGTTTCCTCCTCTACAGTGCCTTGAGGGCCATTGACAGTGTAAGTGTCACTGACAGCAAAGGCAGATTACCATTTTGTGGGGGCCCTCCTGCCCTTCTCCCACCCAGTTCTCCAACCAGGAAGCAGCGTTAGGGTGCAGGGGCTTCCTCCACTCTGCCCACTGCTCCTGCCGGGAAGCGGGGTCAGGTCACGGGGCTACCTCCGCTCTCCAGCACGAATGCCAAGAGAGCAAGGGAAACCCCCACACCTTGCTCTCCGGCAGGCGTGCCAGGCAGGCGTGCAGAGCGGGGCAAGCCCTAGTGCCCATACTCCACTTGCCAGTAGGGAGCGCTGGGTGGGCAAGGGAAACCCCCATGTCCTGGCCTTGTTTCCCAGCAGGAGTGCCAAGCAGGTAGGTGGAGTGGGGCAAGCCCCAGCACCCTGACCCCACTCCCCGGCAGGAGTGGCGGGTGGGCAGAGCAGGTCAGGGCGCAGGGATGCCCGTTTTTCCATGGCTCCTGGACAACGGGACTCCATTCGGCCCAGTGGCTAATCCATCACTGACTGACTCTCCCTGCTCTCAGTTCAGTCCCCCAGACCCAAGACAATTTGCAGTAGCCCAGGGCTGCAATCGCAGGGGAAATCCTGCTCAGACCTGCGCAGAGGGAATCTTCAGGAAAATTAGCTGCTCAGAGGTACAGGCTCGTCTACACATCCCTGCAATGAGGTCTACGAACTCATGAGCTGCAATGCACACTGAAGTATGACACTGTATCTGTCCCACGTATTCCCCACTAGCATGAAACAAAACACATCTAGTTTATGTTAATGCAATGCTTCCAAATTTCAAGTCCCTGCACCAAAACATGGGTGTATTAGAGATTTTAAAAGAAAAGGTCACCAGAATGGGCAAAAAAAAATGTATTTTCTCCAAGCTTCATTCTCATAAATGGCTTAACCATTTTGGCTTAAATTTTCCAAAAAATTTGGAATCTGAGGCAGAAATATTTCATCCCAAGTGATTAAAGTTATAAAGAACAGAAAAAGGGGTCATATAATGGGTAGCATTAGGCAATCTTAACAACAGGTGGTGGTACCAGCCACACCTATAAAAACATGGGTCACGGAGACTGAAGCTCTTGACCATACCACTTTCAGGGCTGTGCCTGTCTTCTACATATCACACACATTTTCAGCACAGAATGATTCATTATTTCTTTGTGCTGAGCCAGTCCCATGCCCTTGTCCTGATTGCAACAGGGGCAAATTAAGAGAGTGATTGCACACTTCGCTGTTATGCAGAGTGAAGCAGATGAAATTTCTACTACAGTGGCAAGTACTCTGCAGGTCTACATCAGAAGCACTGCATACAGCCGCAAAACAATGTATTTTCCCCATACTCTCCCAAATTCTAGTTGTTACAACGAAACAGAGTGCTAAAAGTTAAGAAGTCAAGAGATGGAGACAAAGTGGGAGACTTTCCTAGGCTACCAAACACCCTGGAATACCTTGTTTTATTCCAGCTACAATAAAAACAAGACCCAGGGTACAGAATGTATTCGTTATCTTAAGCCTTAGGTCAAAAAGACCAGGACAAATTAAGGAAACAACACAACCCTCAAGGAAATAAGGAACACCATTCTTGGAAAAAAAGCACTCTAGTAACAAACATCAGCTTCACTTTTAAAGAAACAAACAGGGAGAAAAAAACCTCAAAGCACTTTACAAACTTAAGTGTGTTAAAAATGAGAAAACTGAGGTGCAGAGGAGTTAAGTGACTTACTTAAGGTCGTGACAGAGCTGGAAATAGAACCCAAACCTGACTCCCGGACCAGGACTTCAACGACTAAGCTATGCTTCCTCTAATGAGGAAAGATTATGAAATCTTAGTCAAAGCTAATCTTTCAATAATAAAGCAAATGGCTGTCAAATTTGACAACAACTTAAGAAAAAAACAAGCAATAATTTTGCCAATTTAAAATAATTTAGCTTTAAGTCATACTAAAGTATTATAGCAATAAAATGCAATAGTTCAGGCAACTGCATATAAAATACAGCAAAATAATTCTTAACATTCCCTTGAAAGAACCCAAGCTGTATTTGAGACAAAGCAATATACTGGTATGCAAACTGGAGGGCCCTCTTGTTAGTTTAATTACGTATTCTTTAAAAGAGAAAAACAACATCAGAGCCAAGTTATATTTAGTTTTGGAAGGATTCGATCTTTACTGGTAAAATGTCACCATCCACACACAAGCTGAGGAAAAAAGATTTCCATCAATAATAACTGAAATTTACAGATAGGCAAAGTAAGAAAAATGCTGCTTGAGAACTTATCAGAGACTGTCATTAAATAATTATTGTCTGACCCCCCCCCGCATAATTTCCTATAATTGCAAAAGTTTAAAATTGATAAAAAAATTTTAAAAAAGCCCCAACCCATAATTTAATGCAACTGAAAAATTAAAATTGATACAAATAAAGGCTTTAAAGTAAACACATACTATCCATCAAATGAAATTTTTTTAAAAAATCAAGTTATGACAAGCCTAGTTTTATTAATAAAAGATCAATATTCAGTTGTGCAAAAAGTGCACCCTTGGTTTTTTGTCAACATGATATGCCATGAAAACAGAGAAAAAGACAATGGCATCAGCCTGGTTTGCTGAAGCCTAGGCAGGAATCCATACAGCTTTACTGACTCAGTATAAAGCACTGAGATATACAAAAATAGTTTTATAAAAGATAAACTTTTGCCTACACATGTAAAAAGTGTATTTCTCTCCAAAGTTACCCACTTAGTCTCTACAAGAAAGTCCTACAAAACAAATTTTAAATTTGGGACTGGCATCTAATCTAAGGTGATATTAGTTAATTGTGAAAACAAGTATCTAGGTTTTCTCTGCCATTTATACAAAGCTAATTCATCTGGATTTTAAACACACTCAAGAACTATCTTGGAGAAGCTTATAATTTTTCTGCTCTGATCTTCCAGCATGCTGACTGCAACAACAGACACAAGTAAAGCAAGCTTAAATTTCACAAGTCAGCATAATGGCATGACTGATCAGCTCATCAAATAATTCCCATGTGAATCATATACTCTCCACAATTACTGATAATTAAAGACTTACAAAGGCCCTCCCTGAAATTTCACAGATGACGATAAAAATCTGTATTAAACAACAGGGTTTATGCTCTCCCACATAAGAATCCTACGGTGTTATCTATTTAAAACTAAAAGCTTATTTTTATTTAAAATTTGCTTACTTAGCAAAATGATTGTTATCTGCAGCAACTTTAAACTATCGGATCGTTAAATGCATTATTAACATGATCTTCAGACTAATACTAGCCAGAGCCCAGCTTTATTAGTATTGTACATACAAAAATCTGTACTAAAAAAATTAAAAAGTTTGTAAAGTCAAAAACTCAGATTAGGAAATGACATAATTAAAGTAGTCTGTGCAATCTTAATTGGGCCCTCTTATGTGTGTGCATTATGGTACAATATTTAATTATATGATCATACACTATTTTTTCCACAGGTCCCCTACTTCATTTAGGAGAAGATAGTCAATATTTTGTTTTCTCCTTGTTGTTCACTGTGTAGTCCCATTCCTTATTTACTGAATGTTATTCAAATCCTGCTGTGAAGACAGAATTATTAATTTCCTCAAGTGGTTTTCTACAGAGCAAGGATCAGCAACCTTTGGTTTGCAGCCACCAGGGTAAGCCCCCTGGCAGGCCGGGCCGGTTTGTTTACCTGCCGCATCCACAGATTTGGCTAATTGCAGTTCCCACGTTATTCCAGGCCAATGGGGACTGCAGGAAGCGATGGCCAGCACATCCCTCGGCCCACGCCACTTCCTGCAGCTCCCATTGGCCTGAAGTGGTGAACCGCGGCCAGTGGGCTTCCCCCCGCCCACTGGACCCATGGGGGCAGGGCCTGAGGAAGCCGCGGGTCAGGGGCTCAGGGCCCCGGCTCCAGGCACAGGGCCCCAGTTCCGGGTGCGGTCCCACTCTGGGTCGGGGGCGTAGGGCCCCGGTTCCGGGCGCAGTCCCACCATGGCTACATGGGCCCTGCTCCAGTCACGACAAGGAGACTGCCCTACAGTACTTGTATGTGGTGAACTGAAAAAAACCTATTTTATCATTTTTATAGTGCAAATATTTATAATAAAAATATATACTGATTTCAGTTACAACACAGAATATATACGAAAAGGTAAAAAAAAATCCAAAATATTTTATATATTTCAATTGGTATTATTTAACAGTGCAATCAAAACTGTGATTAATCACAATTTTTTTTGAGAGTTAACTGCAATTAATCGACAGCCCTAGATTTTGTATAATAATTTATCTGACCATGCCAAATCCTCATCCCGCTTTTTTGGGGCTACTTTACCCAACTGCCAAAAACCCACACCAGGTTTTGCACATACCCAGAGGCTCACACACTTCTTAAACAATTTTAAATTTCTGAATAAGTCTTCAGAGAGGATCCTAGATCACTACAAGTCTGCAGAAGCTTCAGACTGCTAACAGTAGTGTTTTGGGTCCAAACAGCAATCATATTGGATTATTCTTGTTTTCTTACACTTTCAGCTGCTGACCTGAACTTGTTTAGATGAAGAAATACCACTTACCCAGGTCTCAATTATTCCACTCTATTTAACAATCACATGTGCACACTGGAACCTTCACCTCTGTACTTAAAGCTCTAATGGCCTGAAAAGACCAGAGTTTACGTAGGACTGCAGAGTTATTCTACTAAAAATAAGAACAGATTGGTTTAGCTAAATGTACCATACAATTTAATTCAGAAAACATGTCTAAAAAGCCAATGGATCCGGCATGGAGTATTTTATTTGAGTTTTGAGCAGTTCTTGTTGCTCTTTCAATTGACACTATGTTACTATTCATCAAACAGGATACAGATCAGAAAGCAAAATAATAGGAACTGATTTTCCACAGCAGGAAGAAGAACAAGAACTACCAGTTCTATCATCTGGGTCTGTGATTTAAGGCCTTGGGTAGACTAGAATTGAAGGTGTGATGTTAACGTGTGTAGGACATTTTAAGAGCCCTTAGCAGGCCAAGCAAAACACCTTTAACATACTATCTTGACCAGTTTTGCATGTGTTAAAGGCAGCATGCCTTGTCTACATTAGACTTTTAAAACATTTTAGCTAACCTGCTAATATCACTCCTTAAAGAGTCTAGGCAAGGTTTAATAGATATTGTCAGCTTTAGGTTTAAGCCCTATTAGCGCTAGAAGGAGACAGCATCAAAGAAAAGCCTAGACGCTAAATAATGTTACTGTGACAATTGACAGCACTTTTCTTCTAATCCAGGGGTCTCCAAACTTTTTGAGACAAGGGCCATATTAGATTTTTGAAGGGACTTTGTGGGCTGCTGCCAGGCCCCCCTCTTTGTTCCTCCAGCTACTGCCATGACCCCCCCCCGCCGCCTTTGGTCCTCCAACCATGCCGCCGCTGCAGCCCCCACCTTTGCTCCTCCAGCCACTGCCGTGACCCCCCCGTTTGCTCCTTCAGCCACGCCGTTGCTGCAGCCCCCCCCAGCTCTTCCAGCCTCTGCTGCGGCCCCCCAACTTTGCTCCTCCAGCCATGACACCCCCCCCCTTTGCTCCTCTTGCCACGCTGCAGGGGCACTTACCCCTTTGCTCCTCCAGCCATGCCACTGCCATGATCCCCCTCCTTTGCTCCTCCAGCTGCACCGTGGGGGCACTCACCCCTCTGCACACGGGGCTGCTGGCACAGCTTGCACGGGTGGGGGGAGGGGGGGCGCAGCGGCAGCAACAGCTTCTCCACATGCCTCCTCAGCTGGGGGTCTGGACAAATCAACACCACAGGCCGGATCTGGCCCCTGGGTCATAGTTTGGAGACCCCTGTTCTAATCCATTACTTAGCAGGATTCTGAATGGAGCAGGGACGTCGTGCTTCTATCTAAAAGGTAGCATCTTTTAGGTGGGATATAGAAAATATGTTCAGAGAGTAGGGATATTAGCTCTGCTAAATGCTCCAACTCAGATATATGTCTTTCAACCTAAATATTCTCTCAAGTAGGTTCAGCTGGATAGTTTATTCTTTACTATTCCCCTCTAGAAAGCACTGCTAACAGAGCTGAAAGGATGCCATGTTTCTCCAGAGAAGTGGCTTAATTCTCTATATTTACAATCTGAAAAGTGCTCGGGGTCCATTTTATGAAAGCTGCTATATAATCCTTCGTCTGAGACACTGGTGTAAATAATGCAGCTTTGTTTGATCCAGTTTTCAATATAAAAAAAATATGATCCAATAAAGGCACTACAATCCAGAACAGCAAATATCTTCTAGCATTTAGAGAAGCCTATACTTCCAGCAAATAGTAATTTTTCCCCCATGCTTGATGATATGAGTATACTAGTTTCTACAGCAGGGTTAGGCATCCTATGGCATGCATGCCAAAAGTGGCACACAAGCTGATTTTCAGTAGCACTCTCACTGCCTGGGTCCTGGCCACCGGTCTGGGGGGCTCTGCATTTTAATTTAATTTTAAATGAAGCTTCTTAAACATTTTAAAAACCTTATTTACTTTACATACGACAATAGTTTAGTTATATATATTAGACTTATAGAAAGAGACCTTCTAAAAATGTTAAAATGTATTACTGGCATGCGAAACCTTAAATTAGAGTGACTAAACGGCAGGGGTTGCCGACCCCTGTTCTACAGCTTCCTATTCAATTGCTGCCATATATAGACTGACACAAGCTGTCATTTGCATTGACAAATCTAAAACAAAAAAAGCTGAAAACAGCTTTGCTCTGATTCCTCTATGGGGTGATAAATGACACAGAAGATCAACTTGTAAGACATTAATGAAATTGTAAGACATACTGCACCGGATGACAATGCAATATAAATGAATCGCAGCATCTTCTCATGAACATTTCATGACCTCCATATGACTAATATGGAATTAGCGGTTGTGGGGATGAACTCCATTCAGTGATGGCACCAGAATGGAAAGGAAGACCGTAATTAAGCTTATGAACTAGAAAAACTGGTTATTCTTCTTACATACTGCATAACAGTTCTTCCAATAGATAAGGGCTTTTCATGAGTGGGAAAACAAATTGTGCCCTAACTCTGATGGAGGAGTTACTGCGGGTACAAAGGCTTGTCCATTATCATACTGTTACTGGGTCTAATCCAGGGATCGGAAATGTTAGCACGCCGGATCACAGGGTAAGCACCCATAGCGGGCCCCGCCGCTTTGTTTACCTGGCATTGCGTCGGCCGCGGGTCGCCTTCCTGGTCCAATGGGGGCGGCGGAAAGCGGCAGCACTGCACCGCTTCCCGCAGCCCCCATTGGACTGGGACGGTGAACCGCGGCCAGTGGGAGCTGCAGTCAGTGAAATGCCAGGTAAAGAGAGTGGGGGGCCCGCTAAGGGTGCTTACCCTGCGGTTCCGTGTGCCAACTTTGCCAATCCCTGGTCTAATCCAATGCCCATTAAGCCAATTAAGACTCCCACTGACTTCAACAGTATTCGATCAGATCCATTCGAGAAAAAAAACTTTAGAGAAGTAAAGTCTTGCAGCATAAAATGTGGACCTTTTCATCAAATTCTAGTTTAACAATGTAATCCTGAATTTGGCTGCATGGCCAGAAGCACCTGCAGTCCTTCCAACACAGAGCAACACCGCAATCTCACATCATCAAGTTTCTTCCATAAACCCAAAGAAAGATGGCCTAAAAAAATTTACTGTGACATACTGCACCTCAAAATAGCACCCTATAGACCTCATATTCATCATTTATACATGCTGGTGATATTTCATACAAAACACGTCATGTAAGCTATCAAATGAAAGGCCATGATCTCCTGAAACCCATTGTTCTGTCAATATATATATATCGTTAGTTTGTGTCAAATTATGAGATTTTGTTGGTTTTTTTTTTTTGAGATATTGTATTTATAAGATATTGCTGATATTTTTACCGAAATAGGTTGCAAGTTTGCTCATTGCATACAAAGAAGGCAAACCACTCCCAGGAGGGTGCTCAACGACCATTAATTAGCAGTGGAACTGTCATTAAGGGATTTACAATTCAATGAGGGCAGCAGAAGCACCACATAATGGAGATTGCTCAACCCTATGACTCAGTTTCACACCACCAGATCAAGGGGATTGCCCAGCCCAGTGACTCAGCAAAGCCCACCAGGACATGTCTGAGCAAGAGTCTTGTCTTCTAGGCACATGGACTAAAGATATAAAATGAGAGATTATAGCAGGCCTGCACAACATGTGGCCTGCATGAGCTCACTGTGCAGCCTGCGGGGGATGAGTAGGGGTGGGGCAAGCCAAGCGGTGGGGTGGGGGAAAGCAGATGGGGGCGGG
The DNA here is from genome assembly GCA_007922305.1 of Dermatemys mawii. Lineage (NCBI taxonomy): Eukaryota > Metazoa > Chordata > Testudines > Dermatemydidae > Dermatemys > Dermatemys mawii. The sequence goes on from ML677334.1 coordinate 47,379,035, forward strand.
GTGAGGGTGGGGCTTTTCAGCCCGCAGCTGTTTTTTTTGCAGTAATATGGCCCTCGCTGCTTTCCAAGTTGTGCAGGACTGGACTATAGCATCATGCTTTTGCCTTTCTCCTCCCCCACCTGTACTGGAAGATGAATGTCATTTGAGAAGATTCTTCTTAAGCCTGGATCAAACATTAAAAACTGTAACACTTGGTGGGGTAAGAAAATTGTTGATCTAAATAAAGTATAGTATAATATGGTTTAAGATTTAGATTTTAGGTTTATCTTTTTTTCCTTTGGTAACTTTCTCTGGCCTTTTATGCCTACCACTTATAATCACTTAAAATCTGCCTCTCTGTAGTTAATAAATCTGTTTCACAATTTATCTAAAACAAAGTGGTTTGGTTGAAGTTCTTGGGAAATCTCAGCTCAGGTACAAAGGCTGATGCATGTCCTCTCCACATTGCGGGAGGGGAGGGGGGAACTGGGTAATAAACTTACGCTGATTAGCCTTCTGAACAGGGCAAGATGGTATAGTCTGAGGATGCAAGGCTGAGGGGAATTGGCTGGTGCCTCTCTGTGTGTGATTCATGAGTGGCTTTAGGAGCATTCATTCAGTCGAGTTGGGTGCGGGGTTCGACATGCTGCTGACCTGAGTGATAGCAGTGCCTGGAACGGTTTGCTGCTTGTCACTAGCAAAGCATTGTGAGAGACAGTCCAGCCTACAGGCACAAGAGTGCACAGCAGTACCCTAGGTCCAGGATGCACCCTGGAGATCCTGTCACAGTGTTAAGTGATGGGGTAAATAATACTTTTCTATTCACTTTCTCCACACCATTCATGATTTTATAGACCTCTATTATATCCCTCCCTCAGTCATCTCTTTTCTAAGATATATGCAGAGTTGGGATCATTTTTTCCTATGTGCATTACTTTGCATTTATCAACATTGAATTTCATTTGCCATTTTGTCATCCAACTTTGTGAGATCCCTTTGTTAGTCTTCACGGTCATCTTTCTTTTCAGGACTTTATTCTTCTGAATCATTCTGTATCATCTACAAATTTTGCCACCTCATTATTTACCCCTTTCTCCAGATTGTTTATGAATATGTTGAACAGCACAAGTTCCAGTTCAGATCCTTGAGGGACCCCAAGATTTACCTTTCTTTACTCTGACAGCTGACTATTTATTCCTAGCCTTTATTTCTGATATTTTAACCAGTTACTGATCCTTGGAGAGAACCTTCCCTATTATCCTACAACAGTTTATTTTGCTTAGGAGTCTTTGGTGAGGGACTGTGTTAAATAAAGACTTTCTGAAAATCCACACTATAATGACTGGATCACCAGGGTAATGACATGTGAGAAAGACAAGGTGAGTGGGTGAAGTTGATATAGTAAAAAAGATTATCTCACCCACCTTGTCTCTCTAATATCCTGGGACCAACACTGCAAACAAAAGATATATGTAGCATTTATACATACAAGTTGATCACTAATCGCAGTGTCTGTCACATCCCAGTACAATAGTCTTTTGAAATGTTCAAGCTTCCAAGGTCTCAAATCTGTCACACACAGTATATCATTAATTATGATTAATGAGAAACGTCAATACTTACTGTGCAGGGATGTTGCAAGACTTAATTAAACCTTGTGAACTGTTCATGAAAACATACAAGCCCAGACATAAAATCTACTAATCCATCCTTGCTATGATATTATTTTACTTTCCCATCAAAAAGTGACTTGCACCAGACAACTAGATTTTTTTCTTGCATGACAATTAACGCGCTTTCATTGCCTGAATAAAGACTGCTGTAAAAACTCAAATTATTTGTAAAAATGTGCCATATTCTAAGTAGGTATATAAGACTTGCTATCAGGTGCTTGTACTTGCATGAAGGTGCAGTGAAATTACTGTGTCATACCAGTAGCTATATTAATTTAATGCCAACGAAGACGTAAAGGGAAGACAAAGAAACTCTGTCAGGGGCACAGAAACTAAGGTCTGGTACAGAGAGATTCTGGAAGTAAAATCCTTAGCCCCAGCTATGTTTGGACTGAAACTTTTGGTTGTAGAACATGTTTGATTGTTGTTTGAGATTCAATAAAATAAACCCCTGGAAAGGAGCAGACAAGGATTATACAGAGCATATATTACATATACACTGCTAGCTTGATCTAACGCTGTCCTTGGGAGCCAAAAACTCATACCATGGTATAGGTGAAACCGCATTACATCAAAGCCAGACATGCTGACACACTAATTCACCGGAGTGTGCAGCCACCCCTCCCGCCCCCGAGCGCTCTTTTACCGCATTATATCAGAATTCGCCTTATATCAGACTGCAATATATCGAGGTAGCAGTGTGCGTGTGCGCGCGCGTGTGTATATATACACACACACTGCTACCTCGATATATTGTGGTATATATATATACACACACACACACACTAGGAGAAGGCCTTAAATAAAACTGTAACAAATATTTACACTGAACACACTGACAATGTGCTACAAAACCACCACCACCACAGAAGCCTATGGTACAGAAGAGAGAATATAACTTGGATTTGTCCTACAGGCTGCAGACTTGCAGACTCACAAAGGAGTTCCACTCAAGGCCCAAGTGAAACATTAGCAGTCTATAGTTATGTGGGGTGATAGAACACCTTTTTAATTTCAGATTAAACTCATACACATTACCAATTTTTTTCTAATATCAAGTTTGAAGTAAACAGCATTACTTACCACTGATCTAGGTAATTGTCTCCATTTTATGGGGGTGGGATGGGGAGTGAAGAGAGCCAAACAAAAAAAAACCCAATGTTTGAGCCAGTGCTGGAACTTGAATTTCTGACTCTCAGTCCCACATCTTTCCCACTCTAACTTATCTGTGCAATTATGATGATGACCAAGAAGAACCACAGTCCTGTAATACTCTATGACTAGACTACAGATGAAGTGGAAAACTACAGCTTGAGAAACTATAGTGTTCATCCTTTGCAGTGGTAGTTTCATCATGTAAAGAATGGAATTGTACTAAACTGTGAAATCAGGTTTTGCAAACAGATGTATTAACCAAAATATGAAATTGCTTTATTGCTGTAACCACAAGTCTGATAGAGTAAGGTACGTTGTGCAACTAAGATAAGAAAGTAGCTAGTACTGAACAATTAAGATATATCATATATTCTAAGTTGCAGAACTATGAACTGTATTCTTGCTAAGCTTACTATGGAAAACTACTAGTAACTAAACTGTTGCAATCTGTTTTTGTACATGTAGTTCTGTTCTTTGTATGTACAGAATCTGTCAGAAAGTAAGATGTGTGTTCTGGTGAGACTTATAATATATGCACCATCTACCAGTTACTGTACTGCATCCGTAATGGGTCACGTTGGTACAAACACCTCTTTGTCTTGCAAAACATGTATGAAGCCACATAAGACAAAAGGACTGTGCTAATACAGAGTAATTTTTAAATTTTCCATCTGTTGTAAACAAGCAGGCTATAAATCAAAATTTTGTAATCATTTTGGGACAGGCTAGAGGCTGCAGGACTGTTTCCCAGAGATTGTTAATGTATAACCTCTCTGCATTGTGCTGGTCTTTCTTTGATTAATAAACTGATTGAATCTGGATTATCAATAAAAGAATATCACTCACTGGTATCATGTCTCGTCTACATCCAAATGCTGTACCACTGTAACTGTATCAGTATAGTTAAGCAGGTGGCACTATCCCTCAGCATGACCATACTGATAGCATGACCATACTGATATAAACGTGCTGTACAATTTATTCCCATATGGAAAGGAGAATAAGCTATCTTGGTAAAAGGCATGTTTATACTGGCCTAAGTACCGCCAGATTAGGTATTGTACCAACATAATCATCAGTTACAAACAAACAACAAACAAAACAGAATTACACCCCTGGCAATTGATACAAAAACTGTATGTAAACCAGACCTGTATGATATATGTTTGACTAAACTATAGACACGGGCGGAGGGTGAGGAGGCTAACCCTTTGCTCCACCTCTTCTGCCCGCACCCTCCCCATGGTTGGAGCCCCAGGACTCCCTGCTATCCTCCTCCCCCCATCCCCAAAATCGGAGCCTCCCCAGCTTGGACACAGGAGCTCCGGGCCAGCTGAAGCCCTTAGCAACCCCGACTTGGCTGGAAGAGGCTGGGCTGGCCGAAGCCCTGAGCCTTCCCCTCCTCCCCACACCCAGAGGAGCCCTGGGTCAGCCGCAGCCACGCCTCCCCTCCCAAGACCCGACCTGCCTAGAAGAAAAGTGTCTGTTAGAAAACACTTTTGATACGCCCCTTGCAGGTTCCAGGGCAGCTAAGGAGGCAGTATGTGCCTCCTCCACTGCCCGTGAACCTGAATGGGGCACAATAAAGTAAAGCTGCACCGCCAAACCCGGTAACCCGGGGTCCAGCGGCAACGCCAGCAGAGGCAGAGCCTCACCTGGCCTATCATACTTGCCACCCATGACTGTAGATGTGTCTGAAGTATGAATTGAAAGCATTTTTAACGTTACATTTTTGGGGTTCTTTAAAATAAAGAACTAAAAGCACTAGGTAAAACCAAGCACAGGATGGGTGTACAGTGTGCCTCATTTTGCGACCTGCAAAAGCCCTGTTATTCCATTTCTAGTCTATTTTTCTGAAGAGACTGCAAATCTTACACGTTTTGAGTTGTTTCTGTGATATGGCATCATTTCCACATTCCTATGAACTATAGTGAGACCATCAAATTCATCCTCTTATGTGACAAGCTAGGATTTGAATCCTAGACTCAATTCAAGAGTTACATTACCCATCAGGCTCACAGTCAAGAACTTCACCCAGCTGTCAATTCCTAACCCTTATCCCACAAACTATATTTCATTTCCTCCAACAACTTTGCTAGCATTTTCAGAACATTTTTGAGAACAAGCCAAATAAACCCTATCATCAAGCAGTCTGAGTTGTTATGTGAATTGAGAGCACTGTACAGCCAGATTTCAGGATTAAACATTTTAAGACGTGCGCCACTTGCTCCTTGTGAAAGAACTTTTCAGTTGAGATTAGTTTGGAGGAGACTAGCAGCAATATGAAGCACACTTTGTATGGAATTTATAGAGTGCCTAATGAACAGGAAATGTAAAAATCATTAGATTTTAGTAATCCACTGGATTTCTGAAACATTCAGTTTCTCTTCACCATATCTGAAACAGACCTTATTTCTGGGTACTTATTTCTTCTCTTCACTGCTACTATCAATGTAATTAATGCATTTATGTCACAATTATTCTTTAGTTATAATTATAATTCCATAATTATATAAGTCCATAGTTAAGCAATTATATAATTCCATAATTACACTGCTCTACAGCCAAAATGCTTCTGAAATAAATGTAGTCAAACGTTACTAATTCTGGGTCAATGAGAATGAAAATGATGCTTAAAATCGTTGATTGGCTCTAGTTTTCAAGATATGCTATTGGGTCAGTATATACGACCCTTGACATGGGAATGGCGGAGGATAAGAGAGTTATAAAGGGAAGGGATCTCAATTTAAACCAGAAATGACTAAAATACATCTTTGACTGGATCTATGAATAAATCTATGACTGGGTTTAGACAGTACTTGCTTTTTAGGTAAAACAAGGAATGATGCAATCTGAAGCTGGTATTGCGTCCTACATGATATGAATTGCATCATGTTATTCCTAGAAGTCATGGATGATGCAATCATAACAAAGCTTCCATCACTCTGCTGAACAAATTGCCCTATATCAGCTCTAGAAATCATACAGTGTCGTGCTCTCTTATTTGTCAGTGTTTGATTTTGCAAAGGGACACATTTCTGTTTAGCCAAAGTGAGCAGAGATGCCTCGTACTTGTGTGAACAGTGCAGATAACTTAAGCTATCTTTGCGGTGAAGTGACTTTTGCATCACAAAAGCGCAGTATAACCACTATGGTTAAGAAAGCCTATCACCTTTATTTTGGCTGCAAATTTGGAGATCAGGACAAGAGGTGGGCCCCACACACAAGCTGTAATACTTGTGCAACAAATCTTCGCCAGTGGTTGAACAGGAAAAGGAAATCTATGCCTTTTGCAGTGCCAATGATTTGGAGAGAGCCAACAGATCATACCAGCAATTGTTACTTCTGCATGGTGCCTCCAGTTGGGAAAGGTGTGTCACAGAAAAAAAAGTGGACCTGTGCATTATCCAAACATTCCATCAGCTATACGCCCAATACCCCACGGAGAAGGACTGCCGGTTCCTGATGCACCACAAACATTCTCACTTGAATCAGATGAGGAAGAGGAAGAGAATGAAACTTCTGGTCCTGAACCATCAATGTCACAGGACCCACATTTTCTCCCATCCTCCTCCTCTGAACCACACCTCATAACACAAGCTGAACTCAATGACCTTGTCAGGGATTTGGAACTACCCAAGAGTAAGGCAGAGCTGTTGGGCTCCAGACTACAGCAGTGGAATCTCCTGGCAGGTGATGTTAGGGTTTCCATGTTCCGTGACCGTCAAAAGGGTTTTGTCCCATTCTTCTTCATGGAAGGTGATCTTGTAGCCTGCAACAACATCGATGGTGTGATGGCAGCCCTCAACATCGTTCACGATCCAGATGAGTGGAGACTCTTCATTGATTCATCGAAGACGAGTCTTAAAGCTGTTTTGCTGCATAATGGCAATGTTTTGCCATCAATTCCAGTTGGTCATGCAGTCCATATGAAGGAAACCTATGACAAAACGAAACAACTTTTGAGGTGCATAAACTATGACCAACATCAGTGGCAGCTTTGTGGCGATTTGAAGGTTGTTGCTCTCTTGCTTGGTCTGCAGACTGGACACACAAAGTACTGCTGTTTTCTCTGCGAATGGGATAGTCGTGCAAGAGATTCCCACTACATCAAGAAAGATGGCCACTCCGACAGTCATTGGAGCCTGGGAGGAAAAGTGTTCAGCATCCACCACTTGTTGAATCGAGGAAGGTTTTGTTACCACCCTTACACATCAAGCTGGGTCTGATGAAGAACTTTGTCAAGGCCATTGACAAAACATAAGCAGCTTTCACGTACCTCTGTGGAAAATTTCCAAGATTAAGTAAAGCTAAGATAAAGAAAGGTGTCTTTGTTGGTCCTCAGATTCGTGAACTTCTTCGAGATGATGCATTTGACCATGCACTGCGTGGCAAGGAAAAGATGGCATGGAAAGCCTTCCAGTCAGTGGCAATACATTTTCTCGGAAACAACAAGGCAGACAACCACAGGTTGTTGGTGGAAAACCTCCTCAAGGCATACAAAAGCCTTGGTTGCAACAGGTCACTAAAGATACTCTCATCTAGATTTTTTTCCACTGAACTGCGGAGCAGTGAGCGACGAGCACGGCGAGCGATTTCACCAGGACATTGCGACAATGGAGAAACGCTATCAAGGCAAATGGAGCCCATCAATGCCTGCAGACTATTGCTGAACAGTGACAAGAGATGCTCCATTTAATGAATACAAGAGACAAGCCAAGAAGCGCCGAGTAGACACTGAATAGGACTAAACTATGTACATAATAGTTTTTTGCCTTTTGTTTCATAATACATTTTATTTATATAACCCTTTTGCTGATTTTTGAAGTGTTACATAAACAGGACAGGTGAAATATTATCATTTAAAGCAACCATAAACACATGAAAAGACCTAGGTTTACAATTTATGATTAAAACTATCTACACAATATACATAGATATAAAATGTAAAAACTTAAATATCTTAGAAACAGTAGCCAATCAGTTGTTTTGTCACATTTGAATTCAGCACATCAAAATACATAATAAATATCACATTTTATTTCTGAAGCAGACAACTTCTAAAAAATTGTAGACCAGTGTTATTTAATGAGCCTTCAAAAAAACCTGAATGCCTCAAAGAATTACAGTAAAAACTCAGTGTTAGGAACCAGAGTTATGAACTGACCAATTAACCACACACCTCATTTGGAACCAGAAGTACACAATCAGGCAGCAGCAGAACCCCCTCCCCCCAAAAAACAGTACAGTACACTACAGTGTTAAAGATAAACTACTAAAAATAAAGGGAAAGTTTTAAAAAAAGATTTGACAAGGTAAGGAAATTTTCTGCGCTTGTTTCATTTAACTTAAGATGGCAAAAAGCAGCACTTTTCTTCTGCATAGTACAGTTTCAAAGCTGTGTTAAGTCACTGTTCAGTTGTAAAGTTTTGAAAGAACTACCATAACATTTTGTTCAGTGTTACAAACATTTCAGAGTTATGAACAATCTCCATTTCCAAGGTGTTTGTAACTGTGAGGTTCTACTTCAGTAAATTTGGAGCCGGAAGGGCAACAACTTCCCTTGGTCCTCATCAAATTTGTTTTTTCAGTCACTTTTTTTAAGGTTTAAATATTTCTTTCGATCCTTTATTTACGATGAGAAAAATATACACACAAAAGGGAAAACTAAGCTCCCAAATATTATAAATACTTACATTAGAGTATTCTCACTCATTTCAATGAGACTACTCAAGTGCATTAAGCTAAGTATGGGTGTTTGCTTGAGCCCCTTTACTGTCATACAACAGCAATCCATTCCCAGTGTTCCTTTCTGCTGACATTGGTTTCATGAAGAATCAGAGGGGTAGCCGTGTTAGTCTGGGATTGCAGAAGTAACAAAGAGTCCTGTAGCACCTTAAAGACTAACTAAAGTATTGCCCACTTCGTCGGATGCATGCAGTGGAAGCATCCAGGGGCAGGTATAAATAGGTAGGTAAGAACCAGGTTGGAGATAACAGGGTCAGTCCAATGAGGCTGAACCAGCTTGTTATCTCTAATCAGGGAGGGTGAGGTATTCCTCTAGCAGCTGAATTGGAGGTGTGAACAGCAAGAGAAGAGAAACTGCTCTTGTAGTTAGCTAGACATTCATAATCCCTATTCAGTCCTGAGCTGATAGTATCAAATTTGCAAATGAATTTCAGCTCTGAAATTTCTCTTTGCAGTCTGGTCTTAAAGTTTTTTTGCTGCAATACAGTAACTTTTAAATCTGTAACTGTGTGTCCAGGGAGATTGAAGTGTTCTCCTACAGGTTTTTGTATATTGCCATTCCTGATATCTGATTTGTGTCCATTTATCCTTTTTCGTAGGGACTGTCCAGTTTGGCCAATGTACATAGCAGAGAGACATTGCTGGCACATACTGGCATATATTACATTGGTAGATGTGCAGGTGAATGAACCAGCGATGGTGTGGCTGATCTGGTTAGGTCCTGTGACGGTGTTGCTGGTGTAGATATGTGGGCAGAGTTGGCATCGAGGTTTGTTGCATGGATTGGTTCCTGAGTTAGAGTTATTATGGCATGGTGTGCTGTTGCTGGTGAGAATATGCTTGAGGTTGGGGGGTTGTCTGTGGGCCAGGACTGGTCTGCCTCCCAGGGTCTGTGAGAGTGAGGGATTGTTGTCCAGGATGGGTTATAGATCACTGATGATGCATTGGAGAGGTTTTAACTGAGGACTGTAGGTGATGGCCAGTGGTGTTCTGTTTTCTTTCTTGGGCTTGTCTTGCAGCAGCAGGTTTCAGGGTACACGTCTGGCTCTGTTGATCTGTGTCCTTATTTCCTTGTGCGGGTATTATACTTTTGAGAAAGCTTGGTGAAGATCTTGTAGGTGTTGGTCTCTGTCTGAGGGGTTGGAGCAAATATGATTGTATCTCAGTGCTTGGCTGTAGACAATGGATCGTGTGGTGTGTCTGGGATGGAAGCTGGTGGCATGAAGGTAGGCGTAGCTGTCGGTAGGTTTTCGGTATAGGATGGTGTTGATGTGGCCGTCATTAATTTGCACTGTGGTGTCTAGGACCTCCCATGTAGACTGGTCCAGGCTGAGGTGGATGGTGGGGTGGAAGCTGTTGAAATCATGGTGGAATTCTTCCAGAGTTTCTTTCCCATGGGTCCAGATGATGAAGATGTCATCAATGTAGCGTAGATAGAGAAGGGGCTTGAGTGAACGAGAGTTGAGGAAGCGTTGTTCCAGGTCAGCCATAAAGATGTTGGCATACTGTGGGGCCATGCGGGTGCCCATAGCGGTGTCACTGGTCTGGAGGTATATATTGTCACCAAATTTGAAGTAATTGTGTGTGAGGATAAAGTCACAGAGCTCAGCAACCACTTGTGCTGTGGCATCATCAGGGATACTATTCCTGACAGCTTGTATTCCATCTCTGTGTGGGATGTTTGTGTAGAGAGCCTCTACATCCATGGTGGCTAGGATGGTGTTTTCTGGAAGATCACCAGTGCATTGTAGTTTTCTCAGGAAGTCGGTGGTGTCACGGAGATAGCTGGGAGTGCTGGTGGCATAGGGTCTGAGTAGGGAGTCCACATATCCAGAGAGTCCTTCAGTGAGAGTGCCAATGCCTGAGATGATGGGGCATCCAGGATTTCCAGGTTTGTGGATCTTGGGTAACAGACAGAATAACCCCGGTCAGCGCTCTAAGGGTATGTTAATTTGTTCCTGTGTTAGCGTAGGGAGTGTCCTGAGTAGATGGTGCAGTTTCTTAGTATATTCCTCAGTATGATCTGAGGGAAGTGGCCTGTAGAAATTGGTGTTGGAGAGTTGTCTGGTGCCTTCTTTTGGTAGTCAGACCTGCCCATGATGACAACAGCACCTCCTTTACCAGCCTCTTTGATTATGATGTCAGGGTTGTTTCTGAGGCTCAGGACTGAATAGGGATTATGAATGTCTAGCTAACTACAAGAGCAGTTTCTCTTCTCTTGCTGTTCACACCTCCAATTCAGCTGCTAGAGGAATACCTCACCCTCCCTGATTAGAGATAACAAGCTGGTTCAGCCTCATTGGACTAACCCTGTTATCTCCAACCTGGTTCTTGCCTACCTATCTATACCTGCCCCTGGATACTTCCACTGCATGCATCCGACGAAGTGGGTATTAGCCCACGAAGCTTATGCTCTAATACTTTAGTTAGGCCATGGTTATACTGGCACTTTATAGCGCTATAAAGCCCCTACGAGCGCTATAACCTACTCTCCGTCCACACTGGCAAGGCACTAATAGCGCTATAACCGTGGAATTATAGCGCTATTATTAATCCACCTCCTCATGGGGAATAAGGGCTGTAGCGCACCTGCTGTAGCGCTACAGGAAGAATGTGGACACCCACTGCGTATTAATTGGCCTCCAGCCTGTCCCATAATTCCCGTTCGAGCCACTCTGGTCATCACTTGCAAACTCTTTTGTCCTGTCCTCAGGTGACCACACGTCAGACCCGCCCTTTAAAGTTCCAGGGAAATTTGAAAATCCCCTTCCTGTTTGCTCCAGCCAAGCGTGGCGTGCTCTCAGGGAATCCTTGCAAGTGATCATTCTCATTGATCTGATTGATTGCGTGGCGTGGTCTCAGGGAATCGTTGCAGGTGATCATTCTGATTGATCATCATGACTCCACGTGCCATGCCTCCTCGCAATAGGCGATCCCCAGCATGGAGCAATAGTGAGGTGCTGGACCTCATCAGCTGCTGGGGGGAAGAGGCTGTTCAGTCTCAGCTGCGGTCTAGCCGCAGGAATTTTGACACCTATGGGCAGATATCACGGGCCTTGGCAGAAAGAGGCCATGAGCGGGACACTCTGCAGTGCCGTGTTAAGGTAAAGGAGCTTAGGAATGCGTATCGCAAAGCCCGCGAGGCAAACGGCCGCTCAGGGGCAGCCCCGGTGACTTGCAGATTTTATAAGGAGCTGCACGCGATACTTGGTGGTGATCCCACGGTCACTCCATCGACCACCACGGACACTTCCCAGCCCACCAGTGAAGGGGGGGGTGAGGAGGAGGACGAAGAGCAGGAGGATGAAGAAGAGGAGGAGGATGAGGACGAGGCAGTAGCGATCCAGGGCACGGAGGGGTCCCTGGACGCATGCAGCCAGGAGCTCTTCTCAACCCAGGAGGGTAGCCAGCCACAGCGTCCGGCGGTTGCAGGGGCCAGCTCAGCAGCGGATTGCGGAGGTAAAGCTGCTTTTCTATGGGGAAGGCTGGCAGCTTGGGGTGGAAAGGGATGAGGGGGGCATTCCACCTGGTGCTCTGTTCAAGCCAGGAGGAGGGCAGGGGGGCATGCAGCCAGGAGCTCTCCTCTAAAGCCAGGAGGAGGGCGGCCAGCCACAGCGTCCGGCGGTTGCAGGGGCCAGTTCAGCAGTGCATTGCGGAGGTAAAGCTGCTTTTCTATGGGGAAGGCAGGCAGCTTGGGGTGGAAGGGGATGCTTGCATGCTTGCCTACATGTGGAATAGTGCATTGATGTAGTCTATCACCTCGCGGTAGTCATCATCAGTAATCTCTTCAAAGGTCTCAATAAGAGCACTTGCAATGCGCCTGCGCAGGTTTCCCGGGAGAGCCAGCGTGGTCCCCGTCCCGGTCACGGTCACTAGTCCCTGCCACTGTGCTACAATGGGTGGGGGGAGCATTGCTGCACATAAGCACGCTGCATATGGCCCTGGGTGGAAGCCGCATCTTAATAAAATCCCTTCCCTTTGCTCCTCAGTGACTCGAAGCAACGAGATATCTTCCAGGACAAACACCTACGGAGAATGTTGGAACAGTGTTCAGAGTAGGGCTCCTGCCACTTCCCGGCACTCCACACACCCCCCGCCACAGCTTTTCAGGGCAGGGAAAAAATCCTTCCCCCTGCCTGCTGCTCACACTGTGGCTCCTGCCACTTACCGGCACTCCCCACCCCCTCCCCCGCCACAGCTTTTCAGGGCAGGGAAAAAATCATTTCCCTTGCCTCTGGAGTCCACTCACCATGGCAGGGGCTCCGTTGCTGTATCTGTGCTGTCTGCGGGACAGGCAAACGGGGAATGCGGGGGAATGATAGGCATGTCTGCTCTTTACAAGGGAACCACTGTGCAATGTATCTTTTTATTTTAGAAGGGTCGTCCTTCACCCCTTCGCCATCGCTCTTATCAACAGCTGAGAGGCTCAGGCGACTGAGGAAGCGGCCACGAAGGAGCAAAGAGGATCTTGTACAGCAAGTAATGCAACAGGCTGTAACGGAGAATCGAGTTGCACAGAGGTGGAGGGAGAATGAGAGCAAGTTGAGGGAGAAGGCGCGGAAGGAGAACGCGATTCACCGCCGGAAAAGCACCGACAAGCTGCTCTCATTACTGCAGCTTCAATTGCAGACTATGCAGCGGCTTGTCACCCTTTAGGAGGAGAAGCTCCGCACCCACCACCCCAATTATCGTTTGCCCCAACTCCCTTCCCCTTCTTTGCCTCTGTACCCTCCAGGCCAGTATCATCAGCCAAATGGTTATCACCATCCACAGCTGCCTCCAACCCCTCTGTCTTCACCGGACCCCAGACCATTATCCACTGCAGTCTACCCCTAATAACATGCCTTACTGGACACCGCAAATGGGGTTCGGGGGACATGGCCACTGTGAGGGCACTGGAGACTCAGAGACCCGGACATACTCCGATCTCTGACTGACCCCACGACACCCCCATTGCACCTCCCCTGCCTTCCCCCTCACATGCATCACAATATTTTCTTTCAGCAACCGAAGTACCTGTTCAATAAATGAATTGTCTTCTTAATAAATGGGTTTTTTTTATTAAGTGTACATACATTATTACAGGCTACAGAAAAGCAAATGCCTGTTCCTGTTAAAAGAATGCTCACTCCCTCCCTCCCTCCATCTGCACCTCACTTTAGAACTGGCTTTCAGCCTCAAAATGCTCCCTCAAGGCTTCCCTGATCCTAACAGCCTCGCGCTGGTCCCCTCCATGAACCCTGCTCTCTGGCTGGGCATATGTGGCCTCCAGGCGTTGAACCTCAGAGGACCATGCCTGAGTGAAGCCTTCGCCCTTCCGCTCACAAAGATTATGTAGGGCACAGCATGCGGAAATAACCGCGGAGATACTACCCTCGGCCAAGTCTAGCCTCCCATAAAGACAGCGCCAGCGCGCCTTGAAACGCCCAAAAGCACACTCCACAGTCATTCGACAACGGCTAAGCCTGTAGTTGAACCTTTCCTGACTGCTGTCCAGGCTCCCTGTGTACGGTTTCATGAGCCAGGGCATTAAAGGGTAAGCAGGGTCACCAAGAATCACTATGGGCATTTCCACTTTCCCCACGGGGATCCTCTGGTCTGGGAAAAAAGTCCCGGCTTGCAGCTTCATGAACAGACCGGTGTTGCGGAAGATGCGTGCGTCATGCACCTTTCCAGACCAGCCAGCGTTAATGTCAGTAAAACGCCCACGGTGATCCACAAGCGCCTGGAGAACCATGGAGAAGTACCCCTTTCGGTTAACGTACTCCTCAGCTAGGTGGGCGGGCGCCAGAATGGGTATATGGGTCCCATCTATCGCCCCACCACAGTTAGGGAAACCCATTTCTTCAAAGCCAGCCACGATGTCATGCACATTATCCAGAGTCACAATTTTTCGTAGCAGGATGCGATTGATGGCCCTGCACACTTGCATCAGCACAACTCCAACTGTCGACTTTCCAACCCCAAACCGGTTGGCCACCGATCGGTAGCTGTCTGGGGTGGCCAGCTTCCAGATCGCGATAGCCACCCGCTTCTCCACCGGGAGGGCAGCTCTCAGTCTGGTGTCCTTGCGCCGCAGGGCAGGGACGAGTTCAGCACACAGTGCCATGAAAGTGGCTTTTCTCATTCGAAAGTTTTGCAGCCACTGCTCGTCGTCCCAGACTTGCATGACGATGCGATCCCACCACTCTGTGCTCGTTTCCCGTGCCCAGAAGCGGCGTTCAACAGCCGTGAGCATGTCCGTTAATGAGACAAGAAGCTGTGTCTCGAATGCATTCACCGCTTCGATCTCGTCTTCAGACTCATCACTGTCATCCTGCATGTCAAGGATTAACTCCACTGCACACAGAGATGTGCTGGCGACAGTTGTCAGCATGTCCCTCAGCAGTTCTGGATTCATTGCAGCACTCGACAATGGAAGACGGAGCGTGCCTTGCTGAAACCCTTGAAAGATGGCGCCGGAGGTGGAAGGAAACACAGGGATTGCTGGGATATGCCAAAAAGCATCATGGGTAGTTCAAACAGGATATAGAATGCCCCGCAAGTGACGCCCCCCCTACCACAAGCCATTGCGCCAGATCAGGAAGAGGTGTACTGTGGGATACATGCCCTAATGCGCTGCTCTTAATGCCGTATTAAGTGCCGCAAATGTGGCCATGCTATAGCGCTGGAGCAGCTCAGTGTGGACATACAATAGTGCTATTATTATTGCTGTATAAGGCGAGCGCTATAAGCAATAGCGCTATAATTTTGTAAGTGTAACCATACCCTTAGTCTTTAAGGTGCCACAGGACTCTTTGTTACTAGTTTCATGTTGCCAGATTTTATGGAATGAGAAAAAAAAAGAGTATACAATAGATTATTTTGAGGCAGTGATATCTTAAATATTGATCTACTTAGCCTATCAAGTCTTTTTAGTTGGTAGACTACCATTAAACTTTTGCTAAGAGCAATACAAATAATATATAAAAAAGAAATTAGAGTTGTATTAGTGTAGTACCCACAAGCCTCAACTGATATTAGAGTCCCAAGGATTTTAAACACAAAAGTTGTACTGCTTTAACTACACTGGTACAGTGAGAGTAGTAACCCCTGTAGTGTGGATCCAATTATTTCAATATAAAGGTGCTTTACACCAGTTTAATTATTCCCATACAGGAAGGGGAATAAGTTACAATGATAGCAGGCACCTTTATACCAAGATAAGGGTCCACCTTAGGGAGCATAATTTTTTAACCATTTGTTTAAAAAACATAATATCATATCCCTAACTGTTATACTAATACAAAAACTGTGTGTAGAGCAAACCAAGTTCAAAAATTTTACAATCTAAATAGACAAGCCAAAGGGTGGAAGAAAGGAAGTTTTATTATTCTCATTTTACAGGTGCGAAACTGTGGCAAAGAAAGATTAAGTTATTTTCTCAGGCAACACAGGACGCCTTTGGCAAAACTGGAAACTGAACCAAGATTCACACTAAGTTGTCATACTTTTGGACCCAAATAGCTGAAATCTGTGTTTTTTCCAGTATACTATTTCTCTCATGCTGCCCCAAAGACTTGGAAGGCACTCCCACTAAACATCTACAAAGCTACCTCACTATCCACCTTCAAATACCTCCTCAGAACTCCTGCTTTGCTGGGATCCCTACAGAAAACATGATAATGGTTAGGCTGCTAGTGTGCACAGAGCACTGTCTACCATGCTGATCATACTATCTCATTACTTATACTCCCCCATCTGTCTATAATCATCTGTGATCTCATCTCATCCTTAGATTGTAAGCCCCCTGGAGCAGAAACTGGCTTTTTGTTATGTGTTTGTTCAGCACCTAGCATGATGAGGTCCTGGTTTATAACTCTGGCCCCTAAGCATTACAAATACTAAATAATAGTGATTTATATGTTATTACTACACTCAAAGTCAATATAAACATTAAAAAAGTTGAATTGCATCAAGCAATAAAGGCTGTATCCACACACCTGTATGATTATTAAGATCCCATAACATTTTTGTAATA
Organism: Dermatemys mawii; assembly: GCA_007922305.1. Classification (NCBI taxonomy): domain Eukaryota; kingdom Metazoa; phylum Chordata; order Testudines; family Dermatemydidae; genus Dermatemys; species Dermatemys mawii. The sequence continues at coordinate 47,395,610 of ML677334.1, forward strand.
ATAGAGGTTGACCTCAAATGCTCTAATAATTTCCCCTCCTTGTTATTCTACATCATACTATATTGCCATCTGTCACCTTCAAGGTTAGTGGCAGATGCATTTTAGTGACATTGCATGTGTATTGTTTGAAGTGGATCAAGAGCATTTGGGATGAAAGGTGCTACATATGATTGATCATTATCTTCACTTTATGTGAGCAGGTCCACACTGTTCCACTGCAACAATGGAATCTGTCTATCTTAAAAAAAAAAAAAAAGAAAAGAAAAGGGCTGATTTGAGCAGGAGGCAGAGCTTTCTTAGCAAATTGCCCAGGACTGTGCAACTCCTCAGAATGATTACAAACCTCAATGTGCCCAGAACAAGACGTTCTTTGACCTAATGCTCTCTCTCACTGTGTTCTGTTACTCCTTTCATTGCAGTTTGCTTTAACGGATAACAAACACTTTGGGACAGGTTCCACCTTTTTACTTGCATAGAAACCATGCACAGCTGTAACAACAAATTACTCTTAATGGCTGGTATCATTAACAGTATACTATATACTTTCCAAACACACCATATATAATATGAAGAGCATAATAACAGTTTTGTTTCTTTTATAAGTGATTTCCACTTCAAGGAAATAAAGGGGAAGTGGATGAAAAAGACAGGACAGTAACATGCATCACCACAGTCCTCCTTTTGGTGCTATACGAGTAGCACAGCACCTCATGTGTTTCACAGCATACAACCATTTGGGAGTACGGGGGGGTGCAGGGAGCTCGGTATCCGCCACTGGGACGTGCGATACTCACCCTGGGAAGAGGAAAACAGGTGCAAAACCTAGGTCCCCCCCCCACAAAAAAAAATCCCTAAGGGCTGCTAGGGCACCAAGCTGGGGTACTGGGAATTGCTGGCGCGCACAGAGCCTGTCACTGTGAGGGGTGCTGGGCTCTGCCACACCCCAGCCCCCAGGAGACGCACGGGCAGCAGCAGCCTCGAGGAGGCGGTGGTGGTCCCCGGTGTAAACGCTTCTCCAGGGAGGGGGCTGGGTGGGGGAGGGCGCCTGGCCCTGCCCGGGGCGCTATGGGGGAAGGGGGAATCCCTGGCACTGTCCCCCCCCCCCAGGGGCCGCAGTCTAACCCCCCCCGGCCCGGAAGTCACTCCCCGCCCCCGTCGCCCCACACTGGGAGGGGAGGGGAGGGGACCCCCTTCCCTTCCCTCCCCTCACACGCGACCTCAGCACTGACCCCGAGTTTCCGCTCGCCTGCAGGGCGGCTCGGCTCCGCCTCGGCCTCACGCGCGCCCCGCCTCGCGCCCCATTTCTCCTTCGCCGCCCGTTTACAAGGACGGGTACGGATTCGTGAATACAGCGAGCCTGTCAACGCGCATGCGCCGCCGCCAGGCTTTTCCCTCTCCCCGCACCGGCAGCGGTAAGAGAATGATCATGCGCATAGCAAGGGCAGCCGTAAGAGGCGGGACGCAGCTGCGCATGCGCCTCGCAAACGGGGGGGAGGGACGTGTTAGTGAGTACGCAATGGGGAGACGACCGTGCGCCTGCGCACTGCTGACGGCGGTTATGTCTCCTCCCAGTGGGTGTCACATGCCCGCGTGCGGCATGCTGGGAATTGTAGTTCCATGCCTGTTAGTAGAGGCCGGACGCAAGGCGGTTGGACGTCGGAGAGTGGAACGCCTCGCGCTCTGTCCGCGCGCGCCCCCTGCCCCTTAGCCGCCCCCGAGCTTTTCCCCGGACACGGCGCCCAGGCAGGGCCGGTGCCCGCTGCGCCCGGCGGTCTCGGTGTCCGAGAGCGAGTCCCGCAGCCCCGCTTGGCTTGACTGCTCCCCCGAGTGACTTGAAATGTGCGGGGCTTCGGGGGGGGGGGGAGGGGAGGAAGGGGGTCAGTGATCCAAATCCGGGTGCCCCAGAGGTGCAGCCCCCTGAATAAAATAGCTTGTCTTAAAGGGGACGTGTTCCGGCAAAAGGCAGCGATCGGCAAAGCGCGGGCCCCGCCCCGGCAGCCTCGGCCCCTTGCGGAGCGGCGAGGGGTTCAAATAACAATGTTATTTCGCCAAACTGCTCCGCAAAGCTCGGTGCCCGCCAGGCGGGGCTAAGGCCAAATGGCTCAGCCAGTGAGCGGGAGAGGCGCTAACGCGCTGGATACTACCCGCAGGGCTGCGCCGCAGCCGTGTTGCAGAAGATACCTGTCGCTGCTTTCAAACGCCTCCCCTCGTCAGTGCACAGGTCTTGGCTCCCGTGTCAGAAGGAATCTACCCGTGCAGTGAACGAGAGAGAGACTTGGCACTGGGTGTATGTGATGCCCTCAGTGGGAAACTGAAAAGCCTGAGATTTGTCTCCCAGCACCCACATTTAGGTTTTCCCTTTGAAAGCAAAACAAAACCGCCACATTTCCATTTATTTACAGATCATAAACATCTATTATAAACTTTTTTTAGATCTGCATTCATTGCTTCATTAAGTAATTATTCCTTACTGTACAATTACTTACTGCACTAAGTAATGTCACTTGACAGGAAAATAATTAGTAGCAAAGGAAAAAAGCTTACAGAGTATTCTGGATATTTCCCAACTGCCTGTCCAATAATGGGAGAACTAGCTAGCACTTTTCAGTCAATCAAAAACACAGATTGTACCAATTCCAAAATAAGATTTACCAATTACAGCAGAAAGCGTGTACAAAACACTGGAATATGGAATTATTAACCTGTTGTGGTCACTGCATCTCAGCCTCTGGCAGCAGGTGCTGTGCGGTCAGGGCAGCAATCTGAAACAAGCCGAGGGGTCAGCCTATCTTGCTACCATCTGCCTCTGTCAAAAGGGGGTGTTTATTTCGGGTAAGGTGGCAGGACTACCACAGAATGGTCAGAAGTCGCTGAAACTTGGCTTGAAAAGAAAATAAACTACAGGAACTCCTCACTTAACGTTGTAGTTTTGTTCCTGAAAAATGTGACTTTAAGCGAATGATGTTAAGTGAATCCAATTTGTCCATAAGAATTAGTGTAAATATGGAGGGTTAGGTTTAAGGGAAAATTTTTTTCACCAGACAAAAAAAACTATATATACACACACAGTATACATTTTTAACAAACAATTTAATGCTGTACACAGTGATGATGATTGTGAAGCTTGGTTGAGGAGGTGAAGTTAGACAGTGGGATATTTCCCAGGGCATACTTTACTGATAAATGATGAACTAGCATTTTGCTGAGCTCCCAAGGATTAACAAATTATTGTTAATATAGCCTCACACTCTACAAGGCAGCATGACAGAGACACACTGTGCGTGTGAGAGATGTGCATTGCCACTTTAAGTATGCTGATTCCACTCTTAAGTTTGTTGTCTTTTTAAGTGGATCAGGAAGTTGAGACAGCAGCTACTGCCCAACACTCTCTCTGTCTCTCTTAGGCTATGTCCCCACTCTGCTCTATATGAAGAGGTAAGCAGGGTGCAGAGAGACACCCTGACATTATCCCTCCTTTTTTCCCCTCCCCCTCACCCCACAGCAAGCAGGAGGATCCCAGGAGCAGCTCCAAGCAGAGGGCAGGAGCAGCACATGGCAGGGACAGCTGAACTGCCAGCAGTTGATAATCTGCTGGGTGGCTGCCACACATGGAACTTAGGAGAGTGGGCAGCTAAAAGGGGGTTTGTCGGTCCACACTAGTTCCAAGCCCTTACCAGTTAGCTGCAATGGGCTGCTCTTCCTGCAAGCAGTGGACAAAGCAGGCTGCTGCCAGATGTCTTTGTAAGGGAGCATTGCAGAACTTTAAACGAGTATGTTCCCTAATTGATCAGCAACTTAACATCGAAACAATGTTAACTGGGGCACCTTTAGGTGAGGAGTTCCTGTACACAAGCAAATGCTTGCTGGGAGGGGAGGGTGATTTGGAGGATCAAGTGATGAGGAGGGAAGGGGTGGGACACCAGAGAGAAAGCCTTGGATGAGATAGAAGTACCAGGCTGTCATCCAGCCTCTCATTCCCCTCTCATCTACAGCGGTGTGATCCCCTCTTCTTTACCCTCATCATGTGAACCAGGTTCTAGAGGAGGTTTGCCTCGCTGGCTGCATCTGCACCCAACCTGCCCCCTCCTCCCATGTGAATTGGGATCTGAGGTCCCTATGAAGGAGTCTGGATGGTCTGGTAGAAGGGTTAAGTAGGTTTGGGAGTGGGTCTTGCAGCCTTTTTCAAAGTAGGAGGGAGTATCACTGGTGGAAGATTGGGGAGGTAGGAGAGTCTCCACAAAGTGATCCTCTCATAGATTTTTCTCTCAAAGGGCCCTGTCTTGCATTTGAGTGCAGAATGGGATGAACTGGCCCATTGATCGTTGAAAACTTGCTGTAAGTAGTTCATATGTTTTGCAAGTCTCTGTTGCTATAATTTAATCATTAGAGGTGAAATGTGCACCACAACAGAACATGCCAGTGGAGTTTTTAATTTTCTTGAACATAAATGATTTGGCTGGCAGAGCCTACAGCCTCCTACACAGCCAGACCTCTTGCAATCTTTGCAGACCAATGGCACACTTCACAAGGTGTCCAGAGGCCCATAGGAAAAAATTCCTAATGCTAGCCCCACGCTGTAGCAGATATAATCCGATGAACTAGTGGTAATCAAGGCTTCCGAACATTAGAAGAATAATCACTCAGACTATTTCTGAGTTTGGGATTTAGAAAATTAAAATTAGAAGACTATACAAAAAATGAAAGTCCTAATTTTTCAGAGTTTCATATCACAGAAACTTCTTGTCCAATTCTCCAATCTTGCCAGAAATTCCTCTTTGGCTAGAAACCAGACTTTTAAAAAGATTATTTTTGCATGTGTGTGTGTGTGCATGTCTTAAAGCCAGGGGAGGGTTTTTTTTGTAATTAAGTTTATAATGAAAAGTTACTTACACTCAACTGTAGAATTGCTACCTTGCTTTGATATAGCACAATAAATATTAAATGCTAGCATATATCAGAGCCCTAGCTAACCAAGGTTTTGTTCAAAGATTAATAATTCCATATTCCAGTGTTTTATACACCCTTTCTATTGTAATCGGTAAATCTTATTTTGGAATTGTTAGAATCTGTGTTTTTGATTGACTGACAAGTGTTAGCTGGTTCTCCCATTATTGGACAGGCACTTTGGAAATATCCAGAATACTCTGTAAGCTTTTTTCCTTTGCTACTTATTTTTTTCCTGGCAAATGACATTATTTAGTGCAGTAAGTAATTGTACAGTAAGAAATAATTACTTAATGAAGCAATTAATGCAGATCTAAAAAAAGTTTATAATAGATGTTTATGATCTGTAAATAAATGGAAATGTGGTGTTTTTGTTTTGTTTTCAAATGGAAGAAGTAAATGTGGGTGTTGAGAAAAATCTTAGGCTTTTCAATTTCCCACTGAAGGCATTGCATACACACAGTGATAAGTCTCTCTTCTGTTCACTGCACATGTAGATTCCTTCTCATACAGGAGCCAAGACCTCTTCTTTCTACTGACGAGGGGAGGAGTTTGAGAGCAGTAACAGGTATCTTTTGCCTGGTCCCCTTCTGGAGTGTCAGAGCTTTTCTCCTGTTGGGGCAAGGAAGCACAGTTCTTACTCCTTACCTGATCTTGCTAACAGAGGAAACGCCATCACATTCTCAGCATCTTCCTCATAGTTTAGGGAATCTTAGGGTGTGGAGGTCACTGTACTTTTAACATTCTCTAAAGTTCTCAGTGTTCCTCAAAAAGCAGATGTTATCTTTCAACACAACACACAGTTACATTTTTAGTCTGTGCCATTTTTATAGATTTGCAGTAGTTGCAATCCTAATGGAGGACTCATGCAAGCGTGTTCATCTTACCGTAGTGGACCTCTTCCATTCTCTTAACAAAATTATACAGTGCAGTTGGAGGAGCTTATCTGCTAGAAAATCTCACTTTGAAAAACTGTGGGCAATTCCATTCAAAGAGAAATGCTGTTGATGTCACTTCTTTTTTCTGCTAGCATAGTAGTGGGTGTGAGGAGAGCCCCATGCAGCTGGGTAGTCCTGCGGTATGGATGGCGTAAAATGTTGCTGCAGAGAATTTTTGCCTTCACTGACTCTTCCCATCCCAATGCAGAACCATGAATCTATTCCCAACAAAGAACAGCTGGAGAAAACAGCAGTTGTTAGGTAAAGAGGGAAATGTGATGTGGCATTTACTAAATCCAGACTGAACAGTCCTATACCTAGAAGCTCAGCAGCACATCTGCTCTTCTGAACAGAGTTGTTTTTAAATACAAAAAAACTAGTGTTGGCCATAATTCAGTTAGAATCTAACTTAGTCACATTATATTCACCTTAAAAATGTAGCAAGAGTAGAAATCTCAACCACTCTTTAAGAAGCATTAATAAAAATATAAGGATCAAGACAGCTGTATAGATCTGCACATTTGCTTTGCTTTTGAATTAAAATGAGAATGACACTTCATGGTTACCAGTGATATGCCTATATCACAAAGCAGCAATATATTATGACTTCCGCATTTGACAAGGTGTCATCTAGCATCTTTTTTGATTAGTCTTTGCCCTTCCATATAATACTAGAGAATGGAGAAATAATTTGGCTGTTGGTTGAGCATGTGATCGGTGCCAGGAAATGCATCTTCCATCTCAGTGTCTACTTTGTTTGGTGTCCTCTAAATACATTTTTGTACTCTGCCTCTTTTTAAATGCGAGTTTCTGGATAGGTTAAACACCTGCATATCTTGAATCTCTTTCAGGAGTCTAATCAACAGGGGAATTTGTATCAGTATGTAGTGCTCTGACTCATTTCCACAGCCTTCGAGCATAATCCTAGAGCTATTGGGCACATGAATACTGTGGCAGTTTGCCACCTGCTTCATTTATTCACTTGAGATTCAGTACTCCTTGATCTCTACAGAATGGATTCTTTGTGCAACTTTCTGTGGTAACGTAGGGTCTCCTACAGGAATTTGTGTGTGTCTATTCAGTGGAAAGTACAAAAGGGAGGGTTGTAAACACTCTGAATAGTGTACATGAGCATAGAGTTATTGTCCTACAAATGTATTTCCTAACCAAGCGACTCCCACACATTCCTTTAGAAGAAAATCCTAATGTCAAAGACCAACAGTTACAGTTTAATATTACAAGCAATATTTTTGGGCTATAAAGGCTATAAGGCAGTTGGCAACAGGAGGAAACAAAGGTTTCTTCACTAGCCCCTGTAGTTCTTTTCGACGGTTGCTGGTATGGATCCCTACTCTTAGGTGATGTTCACCAGAACACTCAACTTCCAAGAATGATGATTCATATAGGCAATTCTCACTGTAAGCCCACAATCAACCTATTGGCTAACTAATGCAGAATGAAACTTTCCCCATTTCTAAGGAGGGTAGACAGGTGAAAGCATATTACACTGCACTAGCTTCCAGTTCACGGTCATGTGAAATTCACTATATCATTTTCTACTACTGTAAAGCCCTAAGTGGCTAGGGTCCCGCTTACCTCAGAAATGGTCTCACTCCCTCCATCTCGTTACATTTACTGTTGGCAGAATCTGGTTGGTTGTCTCAAGGAGAGAGCTCATAGGAGCTGGGGTAGGGTATCTGAAATGACAAGCCCTCTCTTTGGAATCCAATCGTGATGCTACAACTGAGCCTCACAAGTAGAAAAAATCATGGGTTGGAGTTTTAGAAAGGGTGTGTTTAGAGAAACCAAGAAAAGCACAGCTGTATAAATTAAGAAGTGTTCATTCCTTCTCCTGCCAGCTTTAACACTACTTCAGGAAAGGCAGCTGTTTGTTTAGGAATCATGAAAATTATTTCATGGAAGATTTTAAGTACGCTGCTGAACTGACAGGCTAGACCAGTTCCGGAGAAGCCATTCCAGTCTCTGAGGAAGTAGCTTCATTGAAAGAGTTACAGAAAATCTAGTTGTTCCATGAAGAGTTACTGTGGCCATTTTGAAGACTGTATTCTATCATTAAGGTATAAAAAAGGGATTTTAGTGCTGTTTTACTTAGAAATCTCAATGCACCATTCAGTTATGGAGTTGTTACCAACACCACCATAATAAAAAGGAGGAAGAGGCTAACAGAGGAGAAAAATCTAGTGCATTTTTGCAGCATGCTTCTTAATATTGCAGAGGGATCCAAGGAGACAACCACTGGTAAACTTGAACACTAAAATTAAGGGTTGACTCAAGCTACATCTACACTACAGCACTTACAGCAGCACAGTTGCACCGATGTAGTGCTTGTGGTGGAGACGCTTTAAGCCAATGAGAGAGAGTTCTTCCATCAGCTTAATAACTCCTGCCACCGTGAGAGGTGACAGCTTTGTCAGCAGAAGAAGCTCTGCTGCTGACACAGTACTATCTAGTCTACACCAGTGCTTAGGTCAGTATAAACTTTTGTTGCTTAGAGGTGTGGATTATTCACATCTGTGCGCGAAACAAGTTATACTAAAGTAAACTGTAGTGTAGACAAGGTCTGTGTATGCAAAGCCACATTATTTACCTTCCACTCTTTACCAAAGGCTCTTAAGCAATGTAAGATGTCAGGTTATAAGAGGGAACCAGTCCTCTCATGGATCAGTAACTGGTTAAAAGATAGGAAACAAAAGGTAGGAATAAAGTTTTCACAGTGGAGTGAGCTAAATAGCAGGGTCCCCCGAAGATCTGTGCTAGGACCAGTTCTGTTCACCATATTCATACATGATCTGGAAAAAGGCGTAAACAGTGAGGTGGAAAGTTCACAGATGACACAAAATTACTTAGAATAGTTAAGTCCAAAGCAAACTGCAATGAGTTACGAAGGGATCTTCCCAAAGCTGGGTGACTGGGCAACAAAATGGCAGATGAAATTAAATGTTGAGAAATACAAAGTAATGAACATTGGAAAACATAATTCCAACTATATGTACAAAATGATGGGGTCTAAATGAGCTGTTACCACACAAGAAAGAAATCTTGGGAGTCATCATGGACCGTTCTCCGAAAACATCTGTTCAATGTATAGCAGCAGTCAGAAAAGCTAACAGAATGTTAGGAACCACTAGGAAAGGGATAGATGATAAGAAGAAAATAGCACAGTACCTTTATATAAATCATTGGTATGTCTACAACTGGAATACTGCATGCAGTTCTGATCACCCCATCTCAAAAAAGGTGTATTAGAATGGAAAAAGTACAGAAAAGGGCAATGAAAATGATTAAGGGTATGAAACAGCTTCCATATGAAGACAAATTAAAAAGAACGGAACTATTCAGCTAGGAAAAAAATTACAAAGGCAGGATATTACAGAGGTCTATAAAATCATGAATGGTATGGAGAAATTGAACAAAAGTGTTATTTACTTCTTCACATAATGCAAGCCAGGATCACCCAATAAAATTAATAGATGGGAGGTTTAAAACTAACATAAGGAAACAGTTCTTCACACAAGACACAGTTAATCTTGTGGAACTCATTGCCAGGGGATGCTGTGAAGGCCAAAAGTGTAACTGGGTTAAAAAAGAATTAGATAAGTTCATGGAGGAAAGGTCCATCACTGGCTCTTAGCCAAGATGGTCACGGATGCAACCCCATGCTTTGGGTGTCCCTAAACTGGAAAAGATCAAAACTGCTGATCAGAGGTGGTTACCATTTATCTCTCAGCTTGTGGAGAAGAGGGAAGGAGGAAAAAGAAAGGAAACTGCCTTAAGAGGATTGCAGAATCAACTCATCAATTCACACTTGATGGCAACTGCCTTAAAAATTGAATGGCAATTGCCTTAAAAAACAACACCTACTCACCACACAGAACACGATTTGACCATATTAGACAGATAGTGAAAATATCCTGAACACCCTCCTCTCTCCCCAAGAACTCAAGAGAACATTGCAGGGTCTGGCCCTCAGTTTTGGTAAGCTCAGTCATCAGGAGTTAAAGATTCATTTTATTATTCTTCATTATTAATATTATCCCAGGGTTGCCACTCGCGGCCAGTTAGGAAGACTACTGGGATAGATTTGCTGCATGACATTTTGTTAAAAAACTAGCATACATTTTTTAAAGCAACAGAAAGCACCAACTCTCTTTAGGAAGGCAGCAGGTCTAGTTAGAGCAGAGGACTGGCAAGTAGGACAGCTAAGTTCAATTCTTGATTAGTACTCACTCTGTATGACCAGTCCTGCCTGTGTCACAGGCCCTCATCTCTCTGCCATTTGTAATGTGAGCATCAAACCCTTTGTAAAGAACTTTGAGCTCTTCCAATCAAAGGAGTTATATATAAAGTGATAAGTATTAGACAACATATGGACATTAAATTAACCTCAAGCAGAAGGGCTCAAGTAAGCATGTTCATATTTGCTCATTTTCCAGTGTAGAAAAAAAGACATGGCTGAGCTGTGCTGCCCAGCAGCAAATCCCTGCGTATCAAGTAAGAGCGGAATTCTGGGATATATCATAACGTAAATATACGTTTTGATAAGGTGAAAAAAAGCCCTGTGTGACAACAAACCTGCCGTAAATCCTTCATGGAAGCTGAATTTTGATCAACTCCATTAACACTTTGCCATTACATGTAAAATTTACAAGTAGCAGTAGTTACATTTTGCACTGACTTTGTCTAGTTACTATAAAGTTTAAAATCTACAATGTGAATAGCTTTTTGGATAATGCCAATACTAAGGAATGCAATAATGTGACCACTCTAAGAATGCTTATACATTTTCTAATTTGTCAGTTAACAAAATATTTGAAATAGCTAAGGTGGCCTTAGGTAAAGCAGTGGCCAAAACAGAGTAAGATACCACTTGCAGAAAGAATGCATGGTCAGCAAGCACAGATTTCTCTGAACATAATACTTTGAACAGGAGCAGACAAGATGCTGGCAGATTGGGAAAGAAATAATATGCACATGCAGAGAATGATTTTTGGAAGAGCTAGAGGAAGCCTCTTTTCCTGATGTTATTGCTGTTGGCATTATTTTGGTAGTTGTTGCTTTAAGAGGCCATTTTTGTGAAGTAACTTTTAATTTCTTCCTCCTTGCCCTTAAATTCACTATTATTGTTTTGTAGTGCAGCAGTTTAAAAACTATCCACTGGTTTAATAAAGGTCAAGACATTTTGCCATGGTCAAACTTTATAAAAGTTTTATATTTATAAAAAATATAGTATTATATTTGGTCAATTAAAAAGATGCTTTTAAAGAGAGTGCTTGCAAGAACAGCTTAGCAATGATTTTATTTTATAGTGCTCTGGCTACAGATTACCTTGTTGAAGGTAGGCTCCCTGCACCCTTGGAAAAGAACTACTTCAGTAAGAGGACCCCAACCAGTTTACATTGTAGGATCAGGCTGAACTCTGTCCCTGCTGCCCGGGAGAAAAGTAAGAGGCTACCTCTGCTGCGTTGGCCCCTCAATCTGGAAAGTGATATGAACTGGTGCCTTGGTTGCCAAAAGGTAGAAGTTGCCTGAGGCTGCCTCTCCATATTCAGTTGCGGGTATCCCATGCCTTTCTCTTCATCTTCAGCTGATGAAGAACAGGGTATGAGAGTCAGCTAGTTGGCTGCTCAGAAGCTTTGGGGAGGGGGAGCTTGCTGAAGTCTGTCCCCATTTTGCTCAGGGAGGAGCCAGGAGAATATTTAGTGAGGTAAGAGCATTCTGATGATCTCAGTCAGATTACTCAGCACCCGACATCCTCTCTTGTGAATGAAAGTTATGCAAGGAACTCCCTTTAAAGACTTACCACCCCTTCACCTACCTTGAAATGGAAATGTCAGTTCAGTCCGCTCATCAGAACCTATCACTTCTAGATACTTCTCTGAAATGTTGAACACTCAGTGTGTTACTGGCTACATGGGGAAATTGACCAGCATAGCTACTCCAGAATAAGTTTTCCATGTGTATCCCAATGTGAACACTTTTTTTCTGGAATAATAAAGTATGCACACAGGAAGCTATTTTGGAACAGCTATAGTATGCAAGTTCACAGCCTGCCTTATTCCAGAATAACTTCCATGCACATATCCATAGAGAGACTATTTAACTCTTGCCAGCAACCCAAGGATGCAGTAACAAAGGCAGATCTGATTTAGGACAGTGGCTAACCTGACATACAAAACACAAGCACAAAAGACTATATGCAAGATATAATCGCAAGCATTGCATTAGACAACATTTAATTTTCCCTTGGTTGAGTGTGATTTTTGCATTCACAATATTTACTTACTTTAAATCTTGGCAAACACATTTTATAAGAGTAAAGGAAAGCCTGGGAAAAGACACATTTTTTCTAAAGACATTCTATATAAATATCACTAGTTCGCAAAAGTTTGGGTACAAACTGACAGCTGCTTTAACTCTGGAATTTGCTATGGACCAAAAATGATCTACTCAACATATCAAGCTTTAGCTATACAACTCTCATTAGCATTATGGATTTACACACTTTAGACCTCTTTCCAACAACTTCTAGAAGAATAAGAAATTTTTAAAATACATATAAGGGAAGGATAAGGATAGAGTGAATTTTGGCAACCCTATGTGGTACACATCAGATTTGTTTGAAAGTTGCACTCTTTACCCCAGGCATTTTTTATGCTTACCATAGATAAGTGTCACATACCAACTCACACACTGCTTGCTAGACCAGCTTATGCCATCAGCACTATCTCAGCCATGTGAAGTGACAACTTCTAGTATCAATTTTTCCTGGTAAATAGATTGTAAAAAACATTTTCCCCATTCAAATAAAAAGGGCTAAAGAATCCATTCACTCAGAAACTAGGAACAGCAGGAACTGGTGAGCTCTGCAAGTATAAATCCAGGTCTTGTTCTAGATGTGGTGAGATGCTCACCCTTCAATCCATTTCTGAACAAAAGGAAAGTGGAGTGGATGTTTCCTAAGGCACTGGCTCTCAAACTTTTTTTTTCCGCAGACCACTTGAAAATTGCTGAGGGTCTTGGGCGGACCACTTAATGATCGTTCCAAATGTTGTTTGTACCATTAGCTAACTATTGCAAAGCACTTTGGATAAAAGCACTATATAAAAAAACCTTAATACTAATTAACTTTTTTGTTCTACAAATAGAAGCACACAGCTCATATTTTAATAGTCTTACCTTTCTAATGTGATGGATGTGCCCTCTCTCCCCCCCGCTGCGGCAGCCCACAAGCTGGGGCTGGGAAGGGGGTAGGGTGTCTCTCCTGTTGCGGCAACCACCAAGCGAGGCTGGGAAAGAGAGGGGGTCTCTCCCTCTCTTCCTCCCCCACTGCAGCTTCCCCCGAGCTCTGGCTGGGAAGGAGGGGTTCTCTCTCCTGCCACAGCAGCTACAGAGCTGAGGCTGGGTAGGAGGGCCATCTCTCCCCAGCAGCCACAGCCCTGGAGCTGGGGAAAGTCACCTCTTTCTCTGGTCACCACAGCCCCACATGTCCCAAATTCCCCCTACCTCCTCTTCTCACCCCACTGCCCCCTCCCACCTACCCTCTATTCCCCCCAAGGCCACCACCTCACCTTACATGTGTGTCTTCTCCAAGGTCCAGGCACCTAATTAGTGAAGCTATGCATGTGCAGCTCCACTAATTAGGTGGGTGGTCCTTCTTTCTCTTGTGTGTGACCGCCCAGGCGCACACCTTAGAGGGAACTATCCACGGACCACCTGAATGGAGCTCATGGACCACTGGGGCATGACAGGAGTCCCAACAAGTGATATGATAGCATTGTGTGTTAGAGCCTTGTGTGCTCTCTCTGCCGTGCGTTAGTGCGTCTGCAAACAAGAGACAGACAACTATTTCATGATTCTGAACAGAAATGCCAGGTTTTCAACATAGGGCAGATAAGGGGCAGGGAATTCTGGGGGTAGTCAGGGGACAGGGAGCAGGGTGTGTGTGGATGGGGCAGAGGTTCTGGGCAGGCGGTCAGGGGATGGGGAACAGGGGGTTGGACAGGGCGTCGGAGTCCCAGGGGTCTGTCAGGAGGTGGTGGGGTAGTTAGGGATCAGGGCAGTCAGGGCACAGGGAGCAGGGAGAGTTGGATAGGGGGTGGGATCCTGGGGGGTGGTTAGGGGTGAGGAGACTCTGGAAGGGCCAGTCAGGGGATAAGGTCGGGGGGGATATGGATGGGTTGGGAGTTCTGGGGGGGCCTGTTTGGGGGCTGGGGTGTGGAGAGGGGTTGGGGCAGGCAGGGAAGGTTGGAGTTCTGGGGGTCTGTCTGTAGACAAGGGTTGGGGCAGCCAGGAGACAGGTAGGGGGTAGGGTCCTAGGGGAGCAGTTGGGGGGGTGGTCTCAGCAGGGGGCAGTCAAGGGACAAGGAGCAGGGCAGGGTTGGGAGTTTTGAGAGGGGCAGTCATGGGGTGGGAAGTGGGAGGGAGTGGATGGGCCGGGGTGGGGCTCTCTGGGTGCACACCCTAATGAAATGTGCTCCGCATGCCTACGAGTATATGACTTCAAAATGAAATGACAACTCAATTATAAATCACACTGCATTAAATACCACACTGGCATTACATTACCACTCTATGAATTACACATTTGAATCATTTCTACAGATATTAGAAACCTAGGGCTGAGGGATTAACTGACTGTTAAAATATTTGATATATTACATGTCTATGCTTTAACCTATCAGATAGCAACAAAGAGAATTTAGTACTACAGTAATAGGATTAAAATTAGTGAAATCACTAAAACAAATTATACTTCAACTTCATTAAAAACATTTGCCCTGAGAGCTTAGGAAGAAGCAGCAGTGATAAAAACCATACAACCCAATAATGTCTCATTATTTATTAAAATACTTGTTTAAACAAATGAAATATAAGAAAATACATCTGATGTTGCCATAGATCATTTGCATATGCACTGAGATTACAGCACAGACTCTCTGGAGACCATCATACATTACAAAAATAGAGCAAACCTAATTTAAAGTGGACTATCCTTACACAAACAAAAATTTACCTTTTGTGATTTTTCCATTATTTTTCTGGACATTTAACTCTTTAAAACAGAGGTTCTGTCTCCCTTCACACCAACCTCTCTCTCCTTCCAACTTGATGTTGAAGTAAAATCATTATGTAAAGAAGAGCGATGTCATAATTTCACGCAACAGGGTCCCAAATAGACAATCAACCTTGATTTGTCTTAAGATTCTGAAATCATAATATGTTATATTTCAAATAATCCAGTATATGATAAACTCAAAGCTTTCAGTGTGTTACTGATTTACAGGGACATTTGTAAAATGTTTTATTAAATCTTGATGAGAAATAATGTATAATCCTCAAGCACACAAAATATAGATACTCACAACATAAGCATATCCTCTCTCCCCCTTCACTATAAGAAATTCATGAAGAACTTCTTTGCACAAAAAAATGGAAAAGATTCAAGGAACAAACCATAAAAAGAAGAAGAAATAATATTTCCTTCAGTTTAGGCTGATCTTTGCCCTTTACCCAGAAACCATAAATCCCAACTTTAAATAGGAAGTTTTGTTTACCACCAGTTTAAAAGTTTAAGCAAAACTCCAGCTTTCAAGTAATACCTGGAAGAGAGTTAAAAAAATTAAGCCCTGCACAACAGCAGCCATTTTTAGATTTTTCTTATTTGAAGAGTTGTATGTATCAGAATAACTAAAAATTCCCAAGTCAATTTTTCAAATAAAATGAGAACTGAAAATAACTGATCTTGGTGTTTAGGAACATGTTGGTAGGAGGCAGTTTGACCTAGAGAGGTTGAGGCGAGAGGGAGAAACAGGAATAGTCAAATCCATCTATATAAAAAAATTAGTAAACTTAAAAAAAGTTATTGTTATAAACACGATCATGAGTTTCTGGAGAGATCACAATTGTACTCAGACTTCATTCTTGTGGTTTCTATGCTATCATCACAGGAAAAACCTAATGGTACCATAGTAATTGCCTTATAATTTGCAGTTACCTACGACTCCATATATTAAAACACAGCAAAATGGACAAGGTGTTCCAGATTCAGAGAATGCTCATTTGTCTCAGAGGATAATTACTTCCCTATTAAGGCCTTTTATTTCATAAATCTGAATCAAAACCAACCTCAAAGCAAAATCAAACAGTTAGAATAAGTGTTCCACAGAGCAGAACCAAGTGGGGTAATATGACAACTGCCAGCTACTCAGCAAATAAACTTTCTGAGATTACTAGGATACTCAGTTTAATTCCCAGTTTTTACATGCTATTTTTTCTGGTCATAACAACAGCCTTCAAAATTTGCAGCACAGCATTGAGTTTCCAGGGATAAGACAACCCACAAAGCGTGCGATAGCAAGTGGACATGACTAAACTTACCAGCTTTATTTTGGTATACAAGAGTGCACTGATGGGAACAAGATTTCTTTATGAAATGCAATACCTTGCCTGCAGGAATGGAGGTATATAACAGCTGGAGGGATGTCGTCACACACATGGTATTGTAGTGAGTGGGACACCCTGCTAAGAAGCTGGGATTTTATCTATTACAGCTCCTGTTTTGAAGTTAAGAAAACATTTTTTTTTTTTCATTTTTGAGGACATACTTTTCACAATAGGAGTCTGGACCACTGGTATAAGACCATAAGCCTCTGGAGTCTTAGGGCTCTTATATTGGAGAGTTATAAAACATACGTGGAAGAGCATTATCTATTTGAGCACTTGTGGAACTTCTAAATAATTGGACTCTTGTTGAGGCTTCACTATTCTGAACTGCTAAATACGACACTACATTCTGAAAATGAGTACAGGCAATGAGTATATTCAGATCAAAGCAAAACAATCAGGACAGGACAGCATGAGGATGCCTATGCTACTCGACTAAGAATAAGGAAAAAATAAACATAACAGTTGAAACATTTGCCAATTAGCATTGTTTACAGGATTTAACAATCAAAAACAAAATTAAAAAAATTACAGCTATGCTTTAAATTTTATACATCTTTTTCTCAAATCATTCATGTTTAGTTGCTCCCAGAACATATCCCATAATGCACTACTTCCAATCCCCATCTTTTTAATTAAGAGACGTTGCTTTGGCCTCCACATTACTGTTATACAGCTTCTCTGCTTCAAAACATGCAGTTCATACATTTTACAGTTTTACTGCCATAGTCGATACATTCTGGTCCAATACACTCACAGCAGGCGTTGTGAAACCATCGGTATTTTGATGCTCCCATGGACTCACAAGAGATCTTGCACTGATGTATTGACATGCAGTCATCAAAATAGACCACAGTACACATGTTTTCTAAATAAAGGGAGAAAAAAATTAAAAAGATTACTTTAGATAAGTATGTAGCTGTCAGATGTTTGAGAGCAAGTCATTCAAACTCTGTGCCACAGGGGAAACAGAAGGGGAAGGAGAGGAGAAAAGAGGTGAGAATATAAGGCCTGCTCTACCAGCCTGGATACTTTCTTCATATTGTGGCTCTCAACCCCCTTGTGGGGAGTACCGTAGTCTTTACTTCTAAGATTATATACAATTTCTCAAGTACATGATCATACCACTTTTTGCACCTTACAAGGGGCACATTGTTAAATACAGAGTGGATGAGGCAGGGCTACACAGGAGCCCTTGCCTCAATCATCAAATGTCTTGGGTGTGCCTACACTTCAACTTGAATCATGCTTGCCAGCACAGGCAGACAGACCCCCACCCCCCCGGACCCCTTGGTAGCTAGTCCAAACTGTCACCTGTGCTACCCCTGGCTACACAGTTATTTTTCCTATGCTAGTTCAAGCAAAGTTAGTGCTTGTCAATCTACTCACACCGGGAAGTGCCCTCCCAGCTGCAGTGTAGATGTACCCCCTTTAAACAGCCCGATTTTCATGAACTCTGCTCTATACAGTACTGCAATATGCTGCAGATTTATATTGAGAAGTAGATGTGTGGGGTTAAGGTCAGTATAACCACATCGATCAGGAGCGTGGATTTTTCACATCCCCGAGTAATGTAGTTATACCAAACTATGTACGTAGTGTAGACCAAACTACAGAGTGATGGCTTTGTGAAAAGTGTTCACCTACAGGGGATATGATGTTTTTATGCTTTTCATTTTCCTGCATGAATTCATTTGAGACTATAGTGATTTTATTTAGTGAATGGGCTACTTAACATTGAATGGTCCCTTGAAATATGTGTTAATACTTATGCTAAACAATCTGTTCCATCTTGTATTTAACTTGAGTATGCTTCTCAGACGAGAGTATGTTTCTCTACGTAAGCTCAAAAAGTTGGCTCTCTCACCAACAGAAGTTGGTCCAATAAAAGATATGGCCTCACCCACCATCCTTCTCTAATATCCTGGGACCGACACAGCCACAACACCATTGCATACATTTTACAGGTTTGTTTGCTGAAGGCCACATCATTCTTAATATAATGAGACATTTCTCCTCACTCAAAAAACAAAGGTGATGTCTCTTGGGAAAAAGCAACCAGCAGCCCAGCACTTCTGAATAACTACTGTAACAAATCGAAGTTGCACACTAGGGAGGAAAGATCTTTGTTTCCAGGATATGGATTAAGGATGGTGAAATCTGTATCAAATCATAGAATCATTGAAATGTAGGGCTTCAGAAGTCATCTAGTCCATTCCTTAGTGCTGAGGCAGGACCAAGTATACCCCTCACTAGCGTTTGTCCGACATGTTCTTAAAACCTCCAATCATGGGGATTCTACAATGACTCTTTGAAGCATATGCCAGAGTTTAGCTAGCCTTATAGTTAGAAAGATTTTCCTAATACCTAACCTAAATCTTCTTTGCTGCAGATTAAGCCCATTACTTCTTTCCTTACCTTCAGTGGAAATGGAGAACAATTGATCACTATCCTCTTTATAACAGCCCGTAACATATTTGATGTCTTATCAGATCCCAGCTCAGTTTTCTTCCCTCAAGACTAAACATGCCCAGTTTTTATTAACCTTTTCTCATAAGTCAGGTTTTTCTAACTCTTATCATTTTTGTTTTTCTCCTCTGGACTTCTCTCCAATTTGTCCACAACCTTCCTAAAGCATGGCATCCAGAACTTGACACAGCACTCAAGCGGAGGATCCCCAGTACCAAAAAGCGTGGGGAAATTACCCCCTATGTCTTACAGATGATACTGCAGTTAATACATCCCAGAATATTAGCCTTTTTTGTAACTGCATCACATTGTTGATATACTCATTTTGTGATCCACTATAACCTCAGATCCTTTTCTGCAGTTCTGCTGCTTAGCCAGTTATTCCCTACTTTTAAGTTGTGCATCTGATTTTTCCTTCCTAAGTGTAGTACTTTGCATTGGTCTTTACTAAATTTCCTCTTGTTGATTTCAGATCAATTCTCCAACTTTCTGAGGTCCTTTTTAATTCTAATCCTGTCCTCCAAAGTGATCGCAATCCCTCCCAGCTTGGTGTCATCTGAAAATTTTATGAGCATACTCTCCACTCCATTATCCAAGTCATTATAAAATATTTAATAGAACTGGATCCAGGACAGACCTCACCAGATACACCCCCAATTTGACAACGAACAAAGACAACTCAGTGTTTGAACTAGTTTTGATCCATCTTTTACAGTAATTTAATCTCTAGACAGTATTTTCCTGATTTGTTCATAAGAATGTCATATGAGACCATCGAAAGCCTTACTACAATCAAGATATAGCACTTCTACAAAATGATGAAGTTGGACTTGTTTTCCTCCTTACCTTGAAATTTCAAATTTATATTTAAAGAGTGATAAAGGAGACTTTACAGTTAACAAAAGGTACAATTTCAAAAATTGTTATTTCTCAGGAATGGTAAGCTTTTTGTTTGAGTTGGCTTTTAATAGTTCTAGTCACCAATTCTTTCCTTGAAGGAGACCAAATCATCTGTGAATACGTACTGGGATCCTACCCTCTCCTCTGCATTTGAAAATCTCTCGTTAACTATAGAATAAAGAAACAAGTTGTCTGATGCAGAAAAAAGAACAAAGCAAGCACACTGTTTCTGCTACATCACTGACATTCTCATCCAGCAGTCCAAAAACAAACCTTTGTTCACGTATGACAGGCAATGGAATTCTCCCTGCTGCTTCTAGCAAATTCAGGAGCCCTTATCTAAAATGATTCTTTCTTGGACTGGTGAAATGGGGCCATGTAAAAAAAGTTACATCTAGACATTCACAAAGTATTCTGGAAAATCTATTTAACTGTCGTCAGTTTCAAGAACCATTATGTAAAACATCCCCTTGACTGTCTCACTGTAGATAAAAGGATGTTACTTATTGCAGTAACAGTTCTTTCTTTAGTATTTTAACAGTTTTCACATATGTCAAAAAAGGAATGTGGAAGAGAGAGTTCTCAGGGGAAGAAAACACTGCAGATAAATAGCTCATTATCTCAGAAAATGAAGACTTTTTTTAAAAAAAAATCAGAATAAAGGGAGGTTTGTGTGGCAGAGAGAATAATGTACAACAAAGTCTGAATTCAAAGTAATCAAAACAAGCCAGCTTCATGTTTCCATTAGCATGCTGTTATAATCTTCATGTTTTCCATTGTAAGCAATAATTCTAAAAAAACTGCACTGCAGAGGACTTTGGGAAGTCACAAGTTCAGAGAGCATGCCACGTCTGATGTACAATATTTTTCTTTAAAATCTTATCTATGAGATGAAAAATTCTTCTGATACTCTCCAAACCAAACTACATTTACAGCATTGCCAACAAATGAAAGAGACGCAAATTTTTCGTAAGAGAAAATAATTAGGTAGTCATATACAGTGCTTTTCATCAGTAGATCAAAGCACTTAACAAAAGAGGTAAATATATTATCAAAATACAATATATAATTTTCTGATAATTAAGGATGATAAAAGATAAACTTATTTTAACATCTACCTGTTGTATCCAGTAAGTTATATAAACTGTTGGTGACAAACTCTCTTACTTGGTTGGGATTCCAGAAGAGGGTAAATTCAGAGCCCATCCAGAGAGTAACCTATGGTTAATGTCAAGACACCCTTTACTGCACTATGAATTTTGTTTCATCAGCTGCCAAAAGATACCTTGCTATCCTTTCTCCCGCTGCCAAAATTCTGTCATCACCTGTGACAATTAAGTTCATTCTAAAAGGTACTGAACTGCAAATTCAGAGCTCTGAGGCCACTAAAAAGGAGTTTAAGCTAAATATGTAGAACAAAAACTGTGATTTCTAGAGAAACAGCCTGAAGCTGTGACTAAGAGTTGACAACCCTTGGTATGAACAATTACCATTAGTTCCAGTAGTTCAAAATAATATCTAACGTGCCAGAGTCAAGTTGGGGGTGAGGAAATCAACAGCATGGTAACAGAATGCAATTTTTAAGGTCCAATAGCTCACAATGTGCCAGGGCTAGAAAGGAATGCTTTGTTCCAAGGGAAGTTCCACATTTCCAGTTATATAAAACAGTCCTTTCTAGCCCCAGTGGTTCATGAGGTATCTGTCATTACAACTCTCAGTGGTCCCTTGGGCTAGCAATACTTTTCAGTACTCATCTAGAACTGAAAATAGCAAGTCCAACACCTTAGACAAGTTGAGTTTCAATCTCTGCAGGAGGATTGTATGGAATCAAGGCAGTCAGAGAGGCTGTGGCAGAACAGGGTAAGTTTAGTTTTAGTCAGGGCCTAGTCCAACTTTTGTGGTACCCTGTACAAAATAACGTACAATAAGCTGGGTCCCATCCCACCTCTGACAATCCCCTCTAGTCATTGACAACACCACCCAGCTCCAAAGCTAGGGAAAAAGTGAAGGGGCATATGGAAGCCAGTATTGCACCTTATGGGCAACAAGTAAAAGAGGCATAGGTAGAACAAGGATATCTGAGCTGTATCCTCATAGCACACAATGCTAGTGCCAGATGGCAGGTATCCACAAGAAGGAAGACAAGTTGAGCAGAGAGGAACCACAGCATGCAAAAAACCCAAGTGGCCTTCTAGTAGCCCCATTACAATTGTTAGCAGCACTGCTAGTGGAACTGATGGACGTTTGGCATCCAGGGCCCTAGATGTGCAGGGCTTTATGGGACTCCATAGGTTCAGTAGACCAGTGAAGGGCAAACTATGGCCCGCGGGACTGTCCTGCCCAGCCCCTGAGCTCCCAGCCGGGGATGCTGCCCCTGGTCCTTCCCCTGTTGTCCCTCCTCCCCCGCAGCCTCAGTGCACCGTGTGGGCAGCGCTCTGGGATGCAGGGCTGCGCACTCATGTGGGGCAACGCATTTAGCTCTGGTTGGGCTGCTGCTTTAAGTGGCATGGTAAGGGGGAGGTTGGATAAGGGGGAGGTTGGATAAAGGGCAAGGAGCCCGGGGGGGCGGGCAGTCAGGGGACAGGGAGCAGGGGAGTGGGGTAGGGAGGTCCGGGGGGGGCAGCCAGGGTGGGTTGGGTCCTTGGGAGGGGGCGGTCAGGGAACAAGGAGCAGGGGGGCTTAGATAGGAGGTGGGGTCCCGGGAAGGTGGTTAGGGGCAGGAGATCTCTGGAGGGGGCAGTTAGGGGACAAGGGGGGGTGTTTTTGGATGGGATGGGTTGAGGATTCTGAGTGGGGTAGTCAGGGGCAGACCAGGCTGTTTGTCCACTGCTGCAGTAGACTGAAGAGCACCACTGACTGTAGGATATGTTGGTATTTCTAGCAGAGCATTTTTGTTGTAGATGTTTTAGCTTGAAACAATACAGGCTGTTGTCGGTTAGCCTATGCACTATCCTACTTATCTGGTTTTGGTAATATGAATACCATGTACATGTATTTTGTAATACTTGTGCTTACACAAGCTGCACAAAAGCCTTCCTGCACAAGTTAAATATACTGTGATTGTGCATATTATCCGTATACCATACTGCCCAGCAGTTTCTATTCTTCCTCCAAATACATGATGTTGGAAGCAATTTTACACCTTTCTCATCTACAATCACTGATGATCTGCTCAAGTTTCTTAACTATAAAAAGTTCACTTTTATTTCTGTGCTGAATTCCTACCATAGCCTGTTAATCAGGGGCATTGAGTCCCTATTTCTAAGTTTAAATCAATTGTCATTCTCAGACTTTAGCATTAGGATGCATGATCTTTGAACCTAATATGGAATACAATGTTGCTTAAAGAACAGGCAGTCTCATGAAATAGACCAAAAAAACCATCCGGATTTGGGACCTTTCCCACTATGAATAAAATGCAAATTGTTTTTAGAACAGGCTGCCCTTTTCATAAAGTCTTGAGACCCCCCTCACTCCCTCCCCCGCAAAAAAACCACCAAAAAAAAAACCCCTTCAGCTTTTCATCAAAAAAAACAGCAAGTAAAATTGACAAATGCCTTCGAGAGTTAAGAACACCAGAGTTACAAACTGACTGGTCAACCAGACACCTCTTTTGGAACGGGAAATATGCAACCAGGCAGCACTAGAGAGAGAGAGGGAAAAAAACCCCAAATATAGTACAGTACTGTTAAATGTAAACTACTAAAAAATAAAGGAAAAGTTTAAAAAAAGATTGGACAAAGTAAGAAAATGTTATTGTGCTTCTTTAATTTAAATGAAGATGGTTAAAAGCAGCATTTTTCTTCTGCTTAGCGAAAGTTTCAAAGCTATATTAAGTCAATGTTCAATTGTAAACTTTGAAAGAACAACCATAATGTTTTGTTCTGAGTTACAAACATTTCAGAGCTACAAACAGTCTCCATTCCTGAGGAGTTTGTAACTCTGAGGTTTTACTGTCTAATTCACATCTTTAAATACTGTACTGGGTGCACATATGGCTTTCTGCAGCTTACCATTTAACATTGTTATTTTCATTATTCTAATACCAGAGAGCAAATATTTTAATAATGTCAAACACAGATATAAACTAGATGTTTTCTGACCATATGATTTCCTGAATCTGGAAGTAATTTATTTTCTTAATGTGCCTTAAAATCAAAGGAAATTAGAAAAGTCTCTCACTGAGTTCCATTTAACGAAGAACAGTCTTCTTTAGAAACAAAACTAGGTCAGAGGTTCACACTTACACGGAAAAGCAATACTTCTGTATCAATTGTATTCCTTTCACTAGCTAAATAAAAGAGCCAGCATAGGAAGAACAGCACACAGTTACCAATAATCAAACAATAAAAAGCCAAACATAGCACTGCTTATAGACATGATTAATAAATCAGATGGAATTTCTCTTTTTAAAAAATTAAGTGTTAAGAAATCATTTAGTTAAGAGAAAAGAACAGTTTAAGAAGTTTCTCTAAATTTCATGGAAGGGTGTCGGAGAAAATACCATAAATTCTGTTTAAAAAGTCAACCGGCAGAAAAGGAGTCTCCCAGCCCTCCACTATTGTCATTACAACTGAATTTGACATAGTTTTTCCCTGGCAATCAATATTTTATCATCCTTCCTCCGATCACTTACATCCTCTGAATCAATGCCAAGAAAGAGATAACACTTATTCAGATCTAAAGTTAAACCAGTATTATCTGGAATATCATTTTGTCACTCAGATGCTCAAAACATGCCATCCTGAAGCCAAGAGTTTAACCAGTATTCCAGATCCAGAGGCAAAAACACCAGCTCTCTCAATTTTCCCTTTTTAGCACTTTAATGCTACATATTTAAAAGTGTTTCAGTGGCCTACTTCTGTATTGCTATGGGGTAGATTAGGTGTAGTTCTTGATCTGAGTCTGATTGTCTCTGAGTCAGAAGAGGCAATTGCTTCAGCTTCTGACATCATTTTGCATTATCCAGCCTAGAGTGGTGTGAAATGATGAAACCTCAAATTTTGGAGGTTGAATTCCATGTTGACAAATTGTTTTATGGTTCATTCCCCCACCAAGACTGTCATATGCTCTCCCTTTGCCCATTCTGTTGTGTTACTCCCCCTTTGTCACACTGTGACAGAAATTAGACCAAACTCTTCAGGGCAGGGATCATGTCTTTTATTTGTACTTTAAAGAGGATAGCGCACTTGAGCATGGTTAATAAAGGTAACATTAGAAATTTAGCCTTTAGACAACTAACGGTTACCTTTGTCGTTGGAGTATGGTGCATGGACAGTGTTGCTTGGAACAGAGACGTTCTGGTGCTGCGGCTGGTTAACTGTTTCTAAAAATGAAACTAGATTCTCGTGGTGTGACAGTTCTTCTGCAACAGGAAAGGAAACAATATTCCAGTTCAGCTGAGTATCCCCTTCTGTGAGTGCCCGGAAGAGGGAAGGGATTGGTTCATGCAGCTCCTCTACAGTGCTCTTGGAAGTTGGTGGGGTGTCACTGTAGTTGCGAGGGTTGCACATACCTGCAGAGGAATAAAAAGTGTAAGATGAAAAGTCTTAAAATTGTCTCCCGTCCACTCCCAGGAAGGGCAGCATTTAAAAAAATATAATTTTTGTTAAAAAAAACAAAGGCGGGGGGAAGAATCTTGACACCCCCCCACCCCAATGGTATCAGTGGAGAAACTTCCATACACTTAATTAGGGACAGCATTTTGCCCATCGGGTTTACAATCTTTGCAGTGATGCACTAAAGTTTTAAGTGAGGTGCCTTGCAACACTGAAGTACACAAATGAAGATACCACAAGAACTTTTGTGCACAGCACTCTGCTTCCCTTTCTCCATTACTTTTATGGTTTAGTATGAAAAATTCAACTGAAGGTGTTTGTTTTATTGAACAAAAATACTACAATACCAACATCTGAAAGAAAACAGATATTTGTTTACATTAGTATGATCAGGACTTGAAGAGTTTATCCAAAACCTAACAGACAGGATGAAAAATACCTATGCCACTCCCCTAAAGCCAGGCCTCCTAGAAATGAAAGGAATACCTCATTAATTACTGTGTATTACAATTAATACAATATTCATGTCAACATTTTATGTAGTTCTTTCTCTTGCTTTTGTTTCATCTTTACTCCATGTCTTTCTTTTCCACTGGAGATCACAGTGCACCTCTTCCTAGGTCCTTTCCAGTCATTTTCCTCTTTTCTTTCTTCCCCTACATGTGCTCATCTCTCTTTTTCCTTGCACTATGTTCTCTGTCACTATATTTTCTGTCTTTCACTCCCCCAGTCTCTTAATACCATACTTATGCTCTCTCCCACACACACCCATTTATATTATTAATAATTCATATATAGAGCATGAAAATATTGCCAGACACCTAATGGCCAGGACTTCCTTGACTTTATGAAGGTGGTGGATAGGATCCACAGAAAAGCCCTCTGGAAGATCCTGACACACTATGGAATTCCAGCAAACATTATTAATGTGATGTACACTTTGTATAATGAATCTGCATGCTGCATCAGCACACAGATTAGAGACAAGGAATGGTTTAAGATTGTGACCGGCAAGGTTGTGAACTATCCCCACTTCTCCTCTGCATGGTCACAGACTTTGGGATGAGAACAGGAACGGCTGTTGCCTAGTGCACTCATATTGTTTGTGCAAGAGATAAGCTGTGAGACTTAGATACCAATTTGGATGGAATGAAAAGACTCTCTGGGAGCAAAAAAGCAGAAGTGGCCAAAGTGGGATTTTGTATCAATACGCAGAAGACCAAGATCATGGAAACAGAAGAAAACGCTGTCCACACTGATGGATGTGTGATTGTGGAGAAGAGTATGAAAGAGTTCTCAACTTCATCTATCTTTGAAGTACAATATCTACTAATGGACAGCTCATTAAGAAACGCAGGCAAGAACTGGCAAAGTCAGTGGATCTTTTTCCCATTTGTTAAATATCTGTCAGAGTAAGATAAAAAATGTACACACTAAAATGAGATTGCAGTTGTCCTCACAACACTGCTGTACATCTCAGAAACACAGCAGATGGTAGAAGTACACAACAGGAAGTTAACTGGAGAGATTGTGTAACCAATTTGGAAGTGTTGCACCACAGAAGTCAGCAGAACAAGGACTCGATACTCAGGCAGAATTGGCTAAAGTGGTTTGACATGTCATCAGGCTATGTTGTGGCAGAAGCACAACGTACACCTTAGATTGGATCCCGCCTGAAGGGAAAAGAAGATGTGGAGGACAAGGAATGACCTATGCAGGACAATCAAAAAAGATGCTGCCATGCTGGAGACACCTTACAGTAGAGTTAAACAGCTTGCTCTGGACAGACAGCAGTGGGAAAAAATGGGCTGCCACATGTGCCATTAGGCACAAGAGATTCTAAAGCTAAAGATAAGCTAGAGGCCAGAAGACAAACTATAATGAGGGGCCCCAGTGTCCTTCCTTTTCTCAGCAGATGAGAAAGAGAAGGGTGTTTAAATTCCTACCAATGTGCTCTCCTTGGACCCTGCTTGGGGACTCCCTATAACATCCAGATAGTAGGTATCTCAAAAAAGTGAAGTTCTTCTTGATTGCTCTTCTACGAGCAACAGACACTCCCTCTCCCTCACTATTTCCTGACTCCGAACTGCTGCAAGGGTGGTAGGGATCTATCTTGCTTCATTGCTATCCCAGCCTCCATTTTTAATAAATTTCCTTTGATTCCTTGCTCTCCACAGTTATTAGCTCTAGGGGATACCTCTACTGCTGCTCAGAACTCAGGCAAACAGCAGCATGAAATAGACTCAGTTGAGGACAACTGTGAAGCTATTAAGCAAATTCTGAATAGCACCAGTGAAACTGACCAGAAACTTTTTAATTCCACTCCTGCAGCTGCTGGAGTGCAGCACTGTGTGAAACAGTAATCCTTCTCATGCTGCTGTAGCATCCATTTAGTTTTTGTTGGAAGCTTTTCTCCACAACCATAAGGGCCAGACGTTATATTTTTTTTTTAAATATTAAAACTTATATATTGCAGAAGGCAGTAAGCACTGACCCACTAAATCATCCTACCTCCCCAGACGAATGGACTTTCCAAGGCTGAACACGACACAGCAACATACTTTACTATTCTTACACTTCACATAGGCAACAAGTCCCGGCCCCCAATTTTCATATAAGATCTGAATGTTATTTGTGCTTGCCATTGCAGCTAGAAATAAAAATTCTTATTAGTCTCTGGGAGTTTTAAAAAAAAGTAAATTTATTTATTGAAAAGCCCACTAAAATTAAGGACAAAAGTCACAATGGAAAAAAGCCAAATACCAGTTCAACCATTACCAGTCATGTGGTTTTTGGTTCTAAATTCATGTGGCCTCCTAGAGCTGGAAATTCTTTATTCCCTTGGAAAGCTAACCATTACAACTGTTCAGCAGGATTTGCAGGAATAACACTCATGTTGAGCTGAAAGCATCCCCTCCTTAGCATCGGTGCCTCAGTCATCAATTTCTGCAAACCTGAAGCTTTCATTAAAGAAGTTAAATTTCTAGTCCCATAGTTGCAAAAATAATCTTCCAACTAAGAATCTAGTTTAAGTCGAGGTATAGTTCCCTTTTGAGTCTGCTGTTTGAGCCTCTGCTGTTGCTGTTACTTGGCAAAACTACAAGCAAAGTGAAGTTTTGATAGTTAATTGGCCAGTTTCAAAGTGGGCAGTGAGAACCAGATGACCAGAGCAGAACAAGCAATAATCATGTCCATTTCTTGCTATTGCTTGAGAAGCTATGAGCAGCAGTAGAAGAGGCAGGCACTGTAGTTATTCATTATCTTCAATAGAGGGGAGGACCAATCAAAAAGAAGTTTTGGGGAAGGAAGAACAATGAGGGCTTGCCCCTCTTACAGCAGCAAGGAGGATCTTGAGTGAAAAGAAAGGAAATTCATTCTCCTTTCCAGCATTCAGAAGAGGGCTGAAGCATCTAATATATGACACCTATAAGCATGTGGCTAATACAAAAAATAGAATCCCTAATCAGGGTCCATGGATAGCGCTCACTAATAGAAGCCTTAGCTACTAGCATGGGGCTTCTAGTCAGGGCTTTATCCTCCCAGTCTCACTGGTAGAACACTTACCCTCATCTTCCATACCCATTTCTGGATGAGTCTATGAGTCTATGGATAGTAAGTCAGAGAGGTACCCGTGTTAGTCTGGGTTTGCAGAAGCGACAAAGAATCCTGTGGCACCTTGAAGACTAACAGAAGTATTGAAGCATAAACTTTCGTGGGCTAGTACCCACATTGTCGGATGCATGGATAGTAAGTTTACTCTTCTGGCTAGCAGGCATCTGGTAAGGTTTTGGGGTATTTGGTCCTAGCTCTCAGGGTTCACAAGACAGCAAGCCTTAAGCTCCACTGTTTGTATGAGATTTCTAACGTCACTTTGTAGTTAGTACTTCCACAGCATCACAAAATGTAATAATTGAACACTGTTGGTGTACTGAGTTCCTCTCAGGTGACAAATTAAGGGGTTGTCCTTAATCTGAAACAGAATTAGCAAATCAGTTACCGTGACATTAACTGAATAAAATCAGAAATACCACAGACAATGTAATCAAGTGACCCAGTAATATCTACTTGCTTATAATTAGCTATTCCGCTTGAACAGTGTGCTATTTATTAAAATATTTAATATAGATCATACCCTGAAGAATTTACAATCTAATTACTGAAATGATGCAATGAGCACTAGCAGTAGATAATAAATAATGAACTTACCAACACAATCACAGCACTCATCCCAAAGTGTGCCTAGACAAAGCATGCACTCTTTGCAACAGGAACAATTTCCTTCTCCAGGTCGGCATTGACACAGCTCCTGAAAACACAACATATTATGCTGGAGCTTTCTGAGATGTAGAATACTAATAAGTTATGAATCAGAGAGGTAGCCGTGTTAAGTCTGGAATTGCAGAAGTGACAAAGAGTCCCATGGCACCTTAATGACTAACTAAAGTATTAAAGCATAAGCTTTCATGGGCTAATACCCACTTTGGCTTGCATCCGACGAAGTGGGTATTAGCCCCCGAAAGCTTATGCTCTAATACCTTAGTTAGTCTTTAAGGTGCCACAGGACTCTTTGTCACTTCAATAAGTTATGACAACTCTTTATCTAGCAAGCATTATTTCTTTGCATTTTCAAAGAACGATATTTACTATTTTAGGTTTCTTTAAGGTCAGGATATCATTTTTAATCAACAACTGGGATACTGAGCATTTAAAACAAATCCATTATGTGTAGGAGAGAATGTAGCTACCATTTCCCCCATGAACACCTGGATTTACAAACTCTCTGCAGAGCTAAATGAATATTTTTGCATCCTGGGCATGGTGTTCTAAGAGATTTTCTCTTTTCATAATAGAAATGTGTGGTTTCTAAAATGTAACTTCTCTCAAACAACAAATAACTATAGGCAATATATGCATATTCATAAACCTATGAAATATACACAGATGCATCTGTCCATGGATTCTGATAGCAACACATTTGGTGTAATCACTTGGACCCAAGACTTGTGTACAACTTTTAAGTTTTCTTACACAATATTTGATATTTGAGACACGTCACTAGATTGTCACCATATTTTAATAAACTCTTAGAAATATTTCTGTTGCCCTGCATGCTATTTTAACAGCAGTATTGTTTGTTAGACAGATACATGACCAAGACCAGCCTTTGATAATGATTGAGAGATATAACTTGTCCCTTCCCTTTACAGATGGCAGTGGTATTTTTGCTACCACAAACACACTACTTCGACTTAGTTGAATCATTTATGGAAATAAAGTATTTAAACAGTGAAAGAACACATTAAAGCTTATTACAAGGAATTTTTATTCATTATTTTTTCTTTTGTTAATAGAAAGTTAAAGGTGACCTACATTGGAAACATGGGTTCTGGTTTTTTGGGGGAGAGGACTCAGGCATTTTTGACACATCACCTAAGCCTGGGAGCACTGGTTGAGCTGTCATACTGAAGAAAAAGAGCTTACAGAGTTTCTAAGTATGGAAACACCTCTGATGTATAAAGGAAGCTTGGAAATATAAAAAGTGGTCTGCTTATTTCATTTACTTTATTTACATTAGAAACTTGTGGTTTAGCTAACTTGCTTTTACTGAATGACAATGGTTGGCTGGTTGTAGAACACATCAAAATAGATCACAGCACAATGATCAAAATAGATCACAGCACAACAACATCAATGGATTTTCACTGTGTTTAACTATGCAGAAGGTCTGAAACAAAAAGGAAAGAAAAAAAAAGTACATCTATAAGATTAGGTCTGGCTATATGCAATCCATCTACCTGAGTGTACGAGGCAGAGTCAATGCAGTGCAAAGGACAGTTCAGTCCCCTTTTACATTATTTGAAAATTACTGTGTATAATTCTTAACTTTCTATTTCAAGTCAAATTACTGAGTAAATAGATTCTGAACATAGGGTTTTGTTTGCTTATTTACATTTCTTGTGTATTACAGAATTAAGAACTACAAGCCTGTAACCCACTACGGTAAGAACACTAGGAAATTAATTAATATAGAAACATCAATAAAGGTAACAATGTAAACCATATGCAAACCTATAAAGAAACCCTTCTCCATGCCTTTTTGTACTGAGCTCAATGCCATTTGTTAAAGCAGCACTGTCACCTTAAAAAATAATCCTAGTCTTAAAAACTCAGAACTCAAGAACTGAAATATCAGAAAGATGTTTCCAATTTACTTTACATATCTGCCAGCACTTCAGAGACTCAGTTTCACGGTTCTCCCTATATAGTAATTTTTTTCTTCCTTATGTGGGTCTTTCAACAAAGCCACAGGTCAGATAAAAAATATTTTAAGAAATAGGAAAAACGTAGTAAAGCCACAAAAATTGGAAAGGGGGAATCAATGGCAGGGCAATACTTTAAGTTACTTTTATCTCTCCCTGCTCCCAGTAGATTGCATCCTTTTAACAGAGTGTTGACCAGCCCCTTAAAACATGTCTGCTAGTATATACATTTGTTTTCATCGTATGGAGTCTATACCTGCATAGCACTTACTACTATGAGGGTGTACAGAAAGAGGGTTAGTTTTGTAACTCTGACAGAGGAGCAAGAGTCCTAGGCATAGAGCAGATGTGCCATCTTGACCTCTGTGAGGAGTTAAAGGGGATTTGGAGAATCAATATTCATGTTTTAAATCAAACAATTTGGTTTTATCTTCATTAAAGATAAGCTTTATAGAAAATGTTAGAAAGGATTTTGGAAGATAGTTCATTTTCTTATCCTTCTAAAATTGAATTTGTTACAGAATTTGTTTTTCTTGTCCTTCTAAAGTTGAATTGGTTGTAGAATAGGATTTTTGTTAATCTTACTGTGATAGTGTCTGGTGTCTTATTCAGGCCTCAGGGCCCCATTGTGCTAGGCCCTGTTCATGCAAGATTAAAAGATGCTCCTTGCCCCAAAGAGTTTACAATTACATCTGGTCATGAATTTTATGTCAGAATGATTTTCCAACAGAAAATGCAGTTGATGGTTAATCTCAAACCAGGTAACCCCATCACTGACTATGGTGCGCCAGCATGATCAACCTGATGTTGACGACTCCCAGTTGTCAACCTCAATGTTGCACTATTTCAAGTTATGCTTGAGTGTCTTTGAAGTATTTCTTCTGGTTGGTGTAGTAAAGAGCAGTAACAGTATGCTGTCTGCCTAGCTATTGCAGAGTGTTTTGTAGGGGTATGTCTTCACTACCTGCCAGATCGGCGGGTAGTGATTGATCTATTGGCGATCGATTTATCGCATCTCATCAAGGCATGATAAATCGATCGCCAAAAGCAGTCCCATCAACTCCAGAACTCCAGCTCGCCGAGAGGCGCAAGCTGGAGTCGACGGGGGAGCCCGCTGCTGACTACTGCCGTTGTGAGGATGACAGGTAAGTCGGCCTAAGATGCGTCAAATTCAGCTACGTTATTCACATAGTTGAAGTTGCATATCTTAGGTCGAACCCTCCCCCTAGTGTAGACCAGCCCTCACTATCACATCAGAAGTGGGTTTTAAGAAGAAATTTGAAGGAAGCTAATTTAATAGCTTTGTTGATTTTTATGCAACAATGGAGATAGTGCTAGAGTGCTTGTGAAAAAATCTGCCTGTGAAAAGGTTCTTGGGCTAGAAAGGCTGGCATCCTTGGATAGGGACAATGGCTCAGTAACCTACATACTGGAGGAATTCTAGCATAGGCCATCCTGACCACTTTATGTTCCCTTTATGCTATTCCAGTAATAGACAGATCAGAAACTTGAGACCAGATTCTAGAACACAGATTGGCAATCTTTGGCACGCAGCCTGCCAGGTAAGCCCCCTGGTGGGCTGGAGCCGTTTGTTTAACTGCCGCATCTGCAGGTTCAGCTAATCGCAGCTCCCACTGGCCACGGTTTGCCACTCCAGGCCAATGGGGGCTGCGGGAAGCAGCAGCCAGCATACCCCTTGTCCCGTGCCACTTCCCGCAGCCCCCATTGGCCGGGAGCAACAAACCATAGCCAGTGGGAGCTGCGATCACCGAACCTGTGAATTCTGCAGGTAAACAAACTGTCCTGACCCGCCAGCAGCTTTCCTTTACGGGCCACATGCCAAAGGTTGCTGATTCCTGATGTAGGCAGTTACTCCCCTTTTCGCAGTTGTGCACTAGATTTTTGCTACCTATGTGTAGTACTTTGCACTTGTCTTAACTGAATTTCATTTTGTTGATCTCAAACCAATTCTCCAATTTATCAAGGTCGTTTTGAATTCTAATCTTGTCTTTCAAAGTGCTAGCAACCCCACCTAGTTTGGTGTCATTTGAAAATGCTATAAACATACTCTCTACTTCATTATCCAAGTCATTAATGAAAATTATGACTAGCTCTGTACCCATGAGAAGAGCTTGCAGAACTCTACTAGGCGTGTTCCCATTTGACAGAGAACCACAGATAACTAACTACTTTGGAGTACAGGCTTCCAACCAGTTGTGCACCCACCTTGTAGTAATTTCATCAAAACCACATTTCCCTTGTTTGCTTATGAGAATATCATGTGGGTCTACTAAAATCAAGATATATCATGTCCATAGACTCTCCACATCCATTAGGCCAGTACACCTGTTCAAGAAGGAAATTAAGTTGGTTTGGCAAGTACCAGAGCTGTGTTGTGGAAGTGCTAACTACTAGGCCATTCTCCCTTCCAGAACCAGAAATAAAACCCAAGATTCCCTGATCATCAACATTCCTCTGCTTTCTAGCAAAAAGTTGTGCAAACCACTTGACGAAGTGTGGCTAGGACCTCTAGTAGCTGTACATGTACATGTAGCAGATAACACCCTACTATTGCTACAAATTTCTTCTTCAGCTTGAGTCCCCCTTCCTCATTGAAACCCTTTGTTTCCAAATTCCAAGGTCAGAAGTTAAAACTCTGAAATAAGTAAAAGTCTTGTTTACATGATGGAGTGGAAAAACACTGAACATTTTTACTTCTTTACCCTCTGCCAATATTTGTAAAGATGCTTCATGGCGCCACTATTTCTGTATCAACTGTTGTGGGAGAGGATTACTCAGTTATACTGAAGAGTATTTTAATAAGTAAATTAAGCCTTTTTAAAGGGAAAATGCTTATCGACATTAAAAGATTTTTCTTTTTTCCACTTGAAAAAACAGAAGGAGAGGTAAATTAGTACTGTGCATAGCTCCCTACTCCACCCCCTCAGAGTTTGGGAAGGGAACTGCCTTTAGGGCAGGAACTGTATATTTTTCCATATTAGTTTTTCTAACCCACACTTTCAGTTTTTCAGACTGACTCATCCACACTGGATATTTATAAATCTTTTTAAAGTAAGCTAGCATGAGACCTGGGTTAAGTAAAGTGGAATGAAAACTGTACTTTATTGATAGCAGAGTGGTGGGGAGGATACAGTGAAAAAAATATTACTCATAAGCTTGGCTACTTTCCAAACTGAACTGTTGAAGGTACGTCAGAGAGTAAATTTTGCTAGACAAAAATAGCTCTTTTAACATAAAAATATAGCATAAAGCGGGAAAGAGACATGTTCACACAGTGAAGATATTTCTGCTCTGAAGAACAAGATTTAAAAGCCATGTCTACACTACAGACTTTGGTTGACACAAACTACGCTGAGTACAGATGCCAAAGTTTATATATCACTCATGCATAGTTGGCTGCTTGTGTCGGCACCAGATGGACTCACCAAGCGTGTTTGTGTCTGTGCAAAGTGTGGTGCACCATAGGTAGGTATTCCAGTGTGTCACGCACCACCGTCTGGCACAATGCCTTTTGGGAAATTTTCTCAATGTGCTGTGAGAAAAAAAATTATGTGCCCAGAGATCTCAGGAACTTAAAGGTCAACTTTCCAGCATGCAACTTTCTCCATCCCACAATGCAATCCATATCCTATAATTTTAATATTTTTTAAAAAAAATCCTACAAACATGCTTGGCACTTTTCACTGTCATCCATCTCTGACAGAAGCTAGGAGCCCACAGAGCTCTGCGCTATTCTCATGAACATTACAACTACAGTATGCTTGATTCTTCCATACTTGAAGACCCACAGAAAGTACTGCAACAATGGGGGACATGACGTTTTCTTTGAGGATAGTCTGCTGTGACAAAGCTCCAAGTTTGTACTTGCGGGTCCTGTGCTTCCTGGCAGATTTAGGGGCCTCAGAAACTCATCTAGGCCCCAGAGTGACCTCCCTTTCTCAGTATAATTGGCAAGAGTCACCACCTAGTGGGTTACCTTCATCACAGGCCAGTATGGAAGATGGAAAAGGGGGGAGCCCGGGCCCGCCCTTTACTCCGGGCTCCAGCCCAGGGACCTTAATAGTATCAGCTAAGATGGCTGACCTTTTAGGCACAAAACACAATACAATTCCCTGGGCTACTTCCCCATAGCAGTCCCCGCTTCTTCAAACTCCACTTCACCCTTACCTCAGGGCCTCCTTCCTTCTGTACGATATGTTGTCCACCACTCAGTCTCACCAACAGCACAACTTCCTCCCACAGCTCCTGACATCCACACCCCCACCTGACTAACTGAGAGGTTTTTAACTGGTTTCAGCCAGTCCCTGATTGGCTTCAGGTGTCCCAATCAGGCTAGCTGTTTCTACTCTTTTCTAGAAGGTTCTTAATTGGCCCCAGGTGTCTTGATTGGCCTGGAGCAGCCTTTGTTTGGCTATCCAGGGAACAGGGTTCCTGCACATCCTGAGACTAATATACCTGCCTTCCAGCACTCTCTTATATCCTTCTGGTCTGACTCCGTAACACTGCTAAGAGACACAGGAAAAAACAATTCAAGGTTGGTGATGGCGTTCACAGAGCAAAGCAGACAGCAGAACGATGCTTTAGGGCCCAAGAAAAGGAAAATTGACTATAGGATCACATCCCAGTGCAAGTTTTGGACAAGAGCTCACGCCAGTCCTCCATCACAGGGACACCAGAATGAGACCTGCATTGACAGTGGAGAGCATTGGTACTGGAGAAGTGAGTGGGGAGTGCACTCTGGAAGCTTGCAATTGGTCAATAGTAAATCATTTTGGAGTTGGAAAATCCTAAGTGGACTATTAATCATCTCCTGCTATGAAGGACTGTGACTCTTGGCAACATGCAGGACATAGTGAATGGCTTTGCAGCAATAGGGTTCCTGGAGTGCAGTGGAGCGATAGACAGCACACATATCACCATTTGGCACCAGACCACTAGAGTTGCCAGTTTTGGTTGTATGTATTTCTGGACGTTTCATCACATGATATAATCTTTAATTAAAGATTAATCCTTAATTCCTAGAGACTCCAGAATAATCCTGGAGAGTTGGCAATGCTACAGCCCATCTTGCCACAAAGTACATGAAAAGAAAGGGCTACTTTTCTGTGGTTATGCAAGCACCGATAGATCACTGGGGATGCTTCACTAATATCAACATGGGCTGGTCAGGGAAGGTGCCCTTTGAGAATATAGGGCTGTTACCATGTGGAGACATTTGTTCCCAACTAGCAGATTACCACTGCTACCAATACTGAAATGTTAATAGTGATTGTGAGGGACCCAGACTACCCCTTGCTCCCTTGGCTCACAAAGTCATACACCAGCCACCTTGACAGCAACAAGAAGAGATTCAAACTACCAGCTCAGTAAATGCAGAGTGGCAGCTGAATATGCTTTTGGAAGGCTGAAGAAATGCTGGTAGTGCTCCCTAACTTCATTGGATCTTAGTGAGAAAAACAGCCTCATGGATATAGCTGCCTGTTGTGTCCTGCATAACATCTGTGAGGCCAAGGGGGAAGATAAGCTGCCACCTAGGTGGAGGACAGAGGAGGAGTGGCTGTCTGCTGACCAGTGAGACGCAAGGGCTAGTAGAAGAGCTCAATGTGAAGATACGCAATTTAGCGGGGGGTTTGAAACAGCACTTTAGCGGTCAGACCAATAGTGCTCTCTGTTCGACTGTCCTCTAAGCTTGGAATTTTGGGTCCTGATAAGAAGTGTGTCGTGCTAGCTGTACATTTGTAAATACAACTAGGTGCGTTCCTGAAGCTAAGAAATGCGTTGCTTGTTGTACATTTACAAGTTTGCTTTGACTACTGCTATGCATTCTGCAACATGTGCTGTGAAATAATGAAAATAATTTTATTCTCAAAAATAGAACTTTATTGGGTGGGGGGAAAAGGGCAGAAAAACAATGTGCAAAATAATACAGACAATGTAATACCCATTTTTAACATAAATTAACTTTACAATTGGAAAGGCAGTACAAATTTCTATCCATTTCAGTTAAATAATGTAGTCAGTTGTGGCTACTACAAACTCCAATGGTGGTTCTCACAAGTCAGTGTATGTGAAGCTGTGGTTTTCCTTCCTGTCCCGAGATGCGGAGTGGTAGAGGTAGGAATGGAGCCTGTAATCCCACGTGGTATGTTGGGGAGCTCTCTAAGGACTGCAAAGGGTGGATTTTTGGACCTGTGAGTCAACCATAGTCTGCAGCATTTGTGTTTGCTGCCTGAGAAACCCCTGGTGAATCTCCCTCCTGGCCCTTCTGGGACTTCAGAGCTTGTCTCCTGTCTTCTTTTTCCTCCTCCATGCCATCAGTTTTGGTGGCCCTCTAAGCCCTTTGCTCACGATTCAATGCAGCGTTGGCTGGCAGGTTCTCGCAGAACATGTTGAGGTTCAAAAAAGAACTACATAAGTTCATGGAATATAGGTCCATCAATGGCTGCTAGCCAGGCAGGGATGGTGTCCCTAGTCTCCGTTTGCCAGATGCTTGGAAGGGGCAACAGGAGATGGATCACTTCACAATTACCTGTTCTGTTCATTCTCTCTGAGGTACCTGGCATTGACCGCTGTCGGAAGACAGGATACTGGGCTGGATGGACCTTTGGTCTGACCCAGTATGTCCATTCTTATGTCCTCCCTTGTCCTCTTTTTTCTCCTCCCCACCAGCATCAGGCATTCTGCAGATGTGGGTGGGAAGCTACCAACAAAAACAGACTGATGTGCCGTTGCAATTACAGTCACAATGGAAAGGGAAAGATATGTTTTACAACCACCTTCCTTTATTCCTAGCAACACTTTTAAGACGACATGCGGATTAACACTTTAGCTTTGGAGTGCCTCTTCATAGCAACAGTCTTCAACCCCAGCCATTACTATTTTCCAGAGCCAGCAGTAATTTTAGCTGGTATCTTGCTCCTGAGGGTCACAAAGGCACAGAGAATACAGCTCTGTTGATGTCCTGAAGATGCCCGGTCCCACGTGCCGCTAGTTTGTTTACTGTTATGGTGCTAGCCGAATTCATTGAAGGGTGGCAAGGGAAAGTGTCTTACTACAGAGGAAGAAAAAAGGCAGATCATATCTGTCTCTAGAAACCTTTGAGCGAGGACTGAAGAGTATCTCCATGAACATTTTATCAACCTCTCGGGAGCATAAAAGTGATAATTGCATTCCTCTCCATCTAATGCACGAGGGGAATACAAAGCAGACACAAAATTTGTCTCTGTTGTATCTCTACCTCTTCTTGTACAAGTAAAACAATGAAGAGTAGATACCTGAGTCTTGGTGACTTGGGGATAGGATGGGCCCCACCCTTATATTTAAACACTGTAAGGAAAAATGAATGCACCCATTTATCCAAGATCGCCCCCCTTCTTCAAAGTCCTCTGTACTCAGCAAGCGGGACTGGCGATGCTGTGGAAGAGAGTTTTGAACGGATCCTGGCTCGCAGCATGACTGGAGCTCCCTGCTGCATCTTCCTCCCCTTCCCTCTCACTGTTCATGGGAGGGGCCTCTTTCTCAAGTGTCTTTGAGGTATCCACAGTGCTCTGCAGGGTTCTGGTGGAGACTCTGCCCAGTATGGCATGCAGTTTGTTGTAAAAGCAGCAGGTCTGCAGGATACCACCAGATCAGTTGTTGGCATCCCTGGCCTTGTGGTATCCCTGGCGAAGTTCCTTTGCTTTCACACAGCTCTGCTGCTGATCCCTGTCGTATCCCTTTACTGCATCTTCCGTGCAATCTTTTCATAGATGTCCACTTTCTCCTGCTGGTCCATAGCTGTGTTTGCACAGCCTCTTCTCCGCACAGGCCCAGGAGATTCAATATCTATTTTATAAAGGGGGAGTGGTGGCTTCTAGTCTCAGATGTCTGGGCAGCGGACTTGACATTTGTGACCAGAGCAGTTACTGTTGCAGGGAACAGGGCATTGTAGGACAGCTGCTGGAGGACTGTTAGGGCTGATACAGGTCACACACTGTCGAAGCAGCGTGAGTGTAAACTTCAATAGATTGACCGTGGCTCCACACCATTTGGGGAGTAAGGAGGTGCTCTTGTCAGCCAGAGACAATGTTGGGCAGACACATGCACAAAAAGATCAATGAAAGGCGGCTTATGTCAATCTAACTTTGTAGCGTACACTAGGCCTCACAACTGGAAAGCCTGTGTCCTTCCACAAAGGTTTTGAGAGATGCAGATATTAAATACCCTATATTAAAGACTTCAGTTTCTGAGTTCAGTGAGAAACACAATCTCAAGGTACTGGCAACGGCTGAAAAAGCAAATGTTTTTCTTTTCTTTCCCAACTTAATTTAATATGAGAAAAATCTGTTGCAAGCAACCAGATGAAAACTATTTTGTTAACTCAACTTTATTATGTACTAAACCTATGACATATGAACATATCCAAAGTTTATTTGTGGCATAGCAAAAACACAAAGTTACAAAACATTCTTTATTCAATATAGTGCTGAAAAGATTCAAAATCCATTATAGCTGATTTAAGTGCGTAAGCAAAAAATTAACAAAAGATCATATCTTCATTGAAAAATATATCTTAAAACAGAATGAAATTACACCAGCCATGGTTGTTTCAGGCATCTGAGCTGACAGATAAACTCTCTTCATTTCTTGATATAATAAACTCCTTTCTTAAGGAAAGATCTTTAGTCCAAGTTTGAATTATAGCATAGTTTGTCTCCTACCTATAGCAGTCATTAACAAACAGTGCAGACTTCAAAGTAATTCTATACATCTGCTTAAGCTCTGGTACACCTTACCAATGAAGACAAACGTGAAACATGTTTCTTTTGTTACAAGTGCTTGAGGAGCTGGGGTAGGGACGAGGGAAAATACTCAAGCTTTTAAAGGGTTTGCTCTTACGTTAAGAGCTAGCATTTAATGCTAGTATCATAATCTAATATGCATATGTCTTTACCCAAATTCCCACAGCCCTCCAAACTCTAGGACCCAGAATGGCTCCTTCTTACCAAAACAAGACAGCCCTGGCTCCTGCCTATGAAACCTTTCCCTGGCAGAGTGATTGTGGGAACACCCCTATCAGAGAAATTTCTAATGCCAAGGGCTTGTCCTGTGTACTGAAGTGTGTGAAAGAGTGTACTATTCCTTAGTCTAAAGGGCAGACTGGAGCCTACAGCTGGAACAGTCTGAGGCGTAATGAAAGAGATCCTACCCTGCTCTAGGGCTGGGCTATATAAACAGGAAGAGAAAGCTGAGCCAGGGAGAGAGGTGAGGGGAGTACAGGCAATGGAGCTTCTGTTTGGTGGTGGTTTCTCTCAGCCTTAAGGAAACCACCCTCATCAGACTTGCAGTTATCAACTTTAAGTTTGGGAGCTCTGAACTAGGGTCCAGAGATGAGGACCTTACAAGTGTTTGTTGTAATTGTTCCTGTCCTGATGCCTTGTAGCATTGATATTACAGTGCCATATAGTTAAGGTTGCATGACATCACAAGTTCTGTTTAAAGATAGTCCTTTTTAAGGGCTTGTCTACTTAAAAAGCTATGGCAGCACAGCTGCAACTGTACCGCTGTAGTGCTTCAGTGTAGACACCAGCTACAGAGATGGGAAGAGTTTTCCTGTCAGTATAGTTCATCCACCTCGGGCTGAGAGGAAGTAGCTAAGTTAACAGAAGAATTTCATCTGTTGGTCTGGCATCGTCTACACTGGAGGTAGGGTGACTAGATGTCCTGATTTTATGGGGACAGTCCCGATATTTGGGGCTCTTTCTTATATAGGTGCCAATTACCCCGCATCTCCTGTCCCAATTTTTCACACTTGGTATCTGGTCACCCTAATTGGGGGTTAAGAGAACTTGACTACGTCATTCAAGAGTGTGAATTTTTCATATTTCTGAGCAACATGGCTGGGTCAATTTAACTTTTTAGTGTAGACATGGCCTCTAAAGTTGACATGCTTAGTAGTATTCTTTAGAAATTCAGTGCATCTCAGGAGGGTGCAGTGTAAGGTTGATGACACAAATTGGGGTAATTTGAGCTATGGGTTGTGGAGATATAAGCCCTGAAAAAATTGCATTTTTTCAAAAGTTTCTAAGTGGGTGGGTTTTTTTGGGCGGGGGAGGGGGAGTTGCACAGAACTAGGGATCAAACTACTGATATCATATGGGTCAAAATTGTCTTAACCTGTAAACTTTTACCCAAGGTAGGGCCTGGCAGCAACTAAAACTTTGGGAAATGCAGATAGAGAACCGTGTTTAAGAAAGTGTACATTTTGTGTACATTTTGCATACAGCAGTACAGAAAAATAAGTAGAGAGCTTCCATTCCTACTATTTTACATGCCTGAAAGCTCAACTCTTGTACATGCTCTAAAATCCAAAAGGTTAATCTGATTGCTTTCAAATCTGGTAGGCCTTTTGGGTGTGCATGGTAGGAATCATTTGGCACCGGGGGTCGAGTTACAGGCCCTCCAAAAAACAGGGTTTTTTGCTGCTTGTACTTTAAAGTGAGAGAGGTACTAATGACTGGTTGAATCATAGACCTTGTTGAGACTGATGGCTGTGAACACACTCTTCCATTAATATAGCTAAGGGCTTGGTTACACTGGCACTTTATAGCACTATAAAGCCCCCACAAGCGCTATAACCTCCTCCCCGTCCACACTGGCAAGGCATGTAGAGCGCTATAACCGCGGAGTTATAGCGCTCCTCGTAATCCACCTCCACATGGGGAATAAGGGCTGTAGCGCAGCTGCTGTAGCGCTACAGCAAGAATTTGGACACCCACTGCGCTACAAGTGATCTCTGGAGATGCCTAGAGCCATTTAAGGCAATTGACGTCTCTTCCCTTTGTTTTGAACTCGGCTGGAGGAATGCGGAAGTACCTCTTTAGAGTTTCTCTCTTAACTCGGCAGATAAGCAATGCAAATGTTTAAGGAGGGAGCCTGTATGAAAACAAAGCCTTCTGTGAACGGAGGCTCACTGACAGGCTTTCAGAAGAACGGAAAAACCACTGTCTCTCTCCCTCCACATACACACAACGTGTCCCCCCTCACCCCCCTCGTTTAAAAAGCACGTTGCACCCAGCTGAATGCTGGGATACCTGCCCTAATGCGCTGCTCTTAACGCCACATTAAGTGCCCCAAATGTGGCCATGCTATACCGCTGGCGTGTCTGAGTGTGGACAGACAATAGCGCTATACATATTACCGTATAAGGGGACCGCTATAACCAATAGCGCCATAATCTCGTAAGTGTAACCATACCCTTAGGATAAGTTAATCACCAGCCTCTAGCTAAGACAAAAGGAGTTCTGGACTTAGTGTTCTGTTAATTGGATTCTATGATTTCTCCAGGTCACTAGTACCTCTCACTTTAAAGTAAAAGGCAGCAAAAGGAAATTTTTTTGTGTAGTCTGCAAGGATTATGGTGCACACGCACAAATAAAAAGAAACATTTAAGAGGGTTTCTATGGAGCCACTTCATGCTTGTCTCTTGCCTGGGAATTTCAAGAAAATATGCCAATGTTATTGCCTTGGTGAACAATCTGCCACTGCCATTCTAGTCCAAGCCTTCGTATACACCTGGGCAATAAAAATTTAATAATTCATTGCTTGCAACAAATCTTCTGTCATAACAATGGGTTTTATTTTAAACGAAGGTTTACTATGAACACAGAATAGTCAGCAGATTTTTCTAACCAAAACTGTTGTTTTAGTGGGTGGGGAGGAGCTGGAGACAGAGGACTATGTGTATGTGGGGAACTGGGAGAGTGGTTGTGGCTACAGAAAAGGTGGGAAATATGGACCCTTCAATTGCGTGATTGAGAATTTGTATTTTATTAGCCCATGATGGGGAGGGCAGAAGGGGGAAGGATGTTTTCTCGGAAGATACATGCTGCAGGGGTTTGAAACAGGCCACGCAAGTACCTTGATCACTGAAGGAAAAGAAATGTTTGTGCTGCCAGGATTGCCAGTGGGTGGACACTGAGCAATTCCTGCGTCACCAGTCTGAAGAAGTCTGCAAGAGAGCAAGGACGACATCATGACATGGGGATGGCTCATTTGGATGTGTTTTGCCCACTCTGCAGTGTCTAACTTGTGACATAAGAGGTTGTGATCTACTAGATGCTATGATGATTCACTTGGGTGGAAATGATCTAACTCTGCCAATGCCAGTCCCAAGCCCGGATGAAAAAGGAGGAAGGTTGGGCATGGGGCTAGCAACCCCATCCCGTAAAAATTTACTCACTACAGAAACGCAAGCAATAGATAATTCAGAGACAAACTTCCTGGAAAATGAAGGATCTTTGTTTACCCGAAGACGCATGATGCTAGGTGGTGAAAGCCGCAAGGAAACCACTAGGCCGACTACCCTTTTCTCAACCAGGAGAGCCACCATTGGTACGTGGAATGTCAGGACCATGTATGAGACAGGCAAGATGGCGCAGGTAGCTGCTGAGATGAGGAACAACAACCTGACAATTTTGGGAATCAGCGAGACCAGATGGACACAAGCTAGACAGAGGCAACTGATGTCAGGAGAACTGTTGCTGTACTCTGGACATGAAGAGAGCGACACTCCCCACACCCAGGGAGTAGGCTTCATGCTGTCCAAGCTGGCACAGAGGGCACTGATTGGGTGGGAGGCGCACGGCCCCAGGATCATCACAGCATCCTTCAGAACTAAACAGAAGAGGATCAAGATGAACATCATCCAATGCTACGCCCCCACCAACGATAGCGAAGATGCGGCGAAGGACCAGTTTTACAGCAGACTGCAGAAGATCATGGAGACATACTCAAACAGAGACATCGTTATCCTTATGGGGGACCTCAACGCCAAAACTGGACTCAACAACACAGGATACGAGCATGTCATGGGGACCCACAGACTAGGAGAGATGAACGAGAATGGCGAGAGATTTGCAGACCTCTGTGCACTGAATAATCTGGTCATCGGAGGCAGTATCTTCCCTCATAAGCGGATTCACAAGAATACCTGGGTATCTCCGGACAACGTGACAGAAAACCAAATTGACCACATCTGCATTAGTAAGAAGTTCCCTTCTAGATGTTAGAGTTAGAAGAGGAGCAGATGTGGCATCCGACCACCACCTAGTAGTTGCTAGT
This sequence comes from Dermatemys mawii, assembly GCA_007922305.1. Taxonomy (NCBI): domain Eukaryota; kingdom Metazoa; phylum Chordata; order Testudines; family Dermatemydidae; genus Dermatemys; species Dermatemys mawii. Next base: position 47,440,265 of record ML677334.1, read on the forward strand.
ATGAAATTGAAGCTGAAGAAGACCTGGATGGAAGGATCACGTAGAAGAATGAAGTACGATGTCAGCTGCCTGAAGGTCCCCAATTTTAAGGAAGACTTTGGACTTCAGTTGAAGAACAGGTTTGAGGTACTACAACAGCTGCACAATGAAGAGGAAGACACTGTACAGTACAAATGGCAGATAGTTAAAGAGACACTGAGAGCAACCTGCCAGGAAGTGGTCGGAGAGAAGAAACAACATCACAAAGAGTGGATCACAGCTGAGACCTTGGTCAAGATGGAGGAGAGAAAGCAGAAGAAGGTAGCAGTTAACAAGAGCAGGACTAGAGCGGCAAAAGCCAAGGCCCAAGAAGAATATGCAGAAGCACACAGAGCAGTGAAGAACAACATTAGGAAGGATAAGAAAGAATACGTGAATGGACTGGCAGCTCAAGCTGAGCAGGTAGCATACAGCGGCAACATGAAACAACTGTATGACACAATCAAGAAACTGTCTGGAAAGTACAGCAACCCAGAACGACCCGTTAAAGATAAAGAAGGAAAGAAAATCCCAGGAATAGAACAACAGATGAACCGATGGGTTGAGCATTTTGAAGAACTCTTGAACAGACCAGCACCACCAAATACTCCGGACATCGTCCCAGCCAACGTGGACCTCCCGATCAACAGCAGCAAGCCCACCAGAGAAGAGATCAGGAAGGCCATCACCCTGATGAAGAACAGGAAGGCAGCTGGACCTGATGACATCCCAGCGGAGGCCCTGAAAACAGACTTGGATGCCTCAGTCGAGATGCTGTACCCCCTTTTTTGCAAAGATCTGGGAGGAGGAAGTGATACCAAATGACTGGAAGGAGAGTTATCTTATCAAGCTCCCCAAGAAAGGTGACCTCAGCAACTGCAATAATTACAGAGGCATCACACTTCTGTCAGTGCCAGGCAAGGTATTCAATCGAACCCTCTTAGAAAGAATGAGGGACGCCGTAGACCCACAGCTTCGAGACGAACAAGTGGGCTTCTGGAAGAACAGATCTTGCACAGACCAGATTGCAACGCTCCGTATTATAGTCGAACAGTCCTTGGAGTGGAACTCATTGTTGTACATCACCTTCATCAACTATGAAAAGGCATTCGACAGCGTTGATCAACAGACCCTCTGGAACCTCCTTCAACACTACGGCATCCCAGCCAAGTTGACCAACTTGATTAAGAACTCGTATGAGGGAATGACGTGCAGAGTCATCCATGGAGGTCAGCTCACCAACAGCTTTCAGGTGAAGACAGGAGTTAGACAAGGATGCTTGTTGTCGCTGTTTCTCTTCCTTCTCGTCATCGACTGGATCATGAAGAGGTCCACCAGTGAACGCAGGAACGGAATCCAGTGGACTTTGTGGAGCCAGCTTGACGACCTGGATTTTGCCGACGACCTTGCACTTCTCTCCCACAGTCACCAGCAGATACAGGAGAAAACAAATGTTATGGCAGCCACATCATTGCGGGTTGGACTCAACATCCACAGAGACAAGACCAAGATCCTGAAGATTAGCATCAGCAGTAACAAACCAGTCATCCTGAATGGACGTTCCCTCGAAGAAGTGCAGTTCTTCACCTACTTGGGCAGCATTATAGACCAGCTGGGAGGTACAGACGTGGACGTCAAGGCAAGGATCGGCAAAGCAAGAGTGGCCTTCCTACAGCTCAAAAACATTTGGGGCTCCAGAGAGCTGGCCTTGAAAACAAAGATTCGGCTGTTCAACTCCAATGTAAAATCAGTACTGCTGTACGGGGCCGAAACCTGGAGAATGACACAAACTACCATCAAAAGAATCCAGACATTCATCAACAGCTGCCTCAGAAGGATTCTCCAGATCCGCTGGCCAGATACCATCAGCAATGCCAACCTCTGGGAGAGAACCAGCCAACTTCCTGCAGAAAAAGAAATCTGGAAGAGAAGATGGAGCTGGATAGGACATACCCTGTGGAAATCACCAACTAACATCACCAGACAGGCTCTGAGGTGGAACCCCCAAGGCAAGCGGAAGAAAGGCCGTCCAAGAAACACCTGGCGACATGACCTTGAGGCAGACATCACGAAGATGGGATACAGCTGGAGTCAACTTGAAAGAATGGCCCAGGACAGAATCCTCTGGCAATCTATTGTTGGCAGCCCATACCCTGAGAGGGGTGGAGCGCATAATGGAAATGATCTGGGCCTTACTTCTTGTGTGCATTTCATAGAAAAGATTTGTACCACGAGTTGTGTCCAAGAACTGTGGACACTATGTGACAGTTTTCTCTGATTCAGCTGAGGGTCTGCATAATTGCTACAGTGATACTATGAAAACTATTAGATGTTGGAAGAATAACTGGGAAACTGGAGATGTACACTGTATGGCACAGAACCATTACAAGCTCTGACATATGATTGTTTCTCAGAGATGGGGTACATCTATTGGACAGAGGTCAGAGGATCTCTCTCTCAAACATAAAACTCAATATTTTGGAACAGAAACCCTGTCTGTGATTTCTTGCACTAGCCATGCCACAAACTCCACCCTGCAATCATTCTGAAACATGATCAGGAACACTATTCCATTGTAATGTAGCTGTTGTTCACGTCAGGAACTGCAGGTCAGTCAGGTGGGGGCACGTGAAGTAACAGTAATAGAAATATTTGTAAAGCAGGGAGTGAAGACTTCAGAGAGATGAATTCCTGCTTCTGGGGGTTGGGGGTCTCGGGGGGAAGAGAAAGAGAAGATAGAATGCAGTAAATTGGTCAGGGTATGGCTGGGGAAGATATGACAAAGCAGGGCACAGCTGCTGGAGGCCATAGGATACGGATGGCCAGGCTGCCTGGGTATGCAAATTGCAGGACATGATATCCTCTATTGCCTAAGTGACTATGAGCTCTTACCATCCCTATCTTTTCCTTTTCAAAAAATTAGAAATTCAGCAGCAAAGAAGTCTTAATACAGAGTTATGGTTGCTTAGTGGTATGTCATCCTCCTGCAGAAAGTTGAGGTGAGCAAAACTAGGAAATGCACAGTTAAGGTTGTTAAGTTAAGAGCATATACTTACACTCTGCCACCCACATGCTTGCTGAAATGTACAAGCTCCTCACTTCCTTTTACAACTCATTTCACTCTCATCCACAGAATTCCATCAACACCATAAAGGACAAAAAGAAAAAAATAAAGGTTTTCCATTTCACCTTACCTCTGTTCTCCTGGAGCTGGGAAAGGCCACTGGGAATTATTTGCCTACACTCCAGGGGCAATCTGTGTATTAGCTGTACCTACAGTAAATGGTACAGGCAACAATTGGGTCCGCTTGGTAAAGGTATGTTTCTGATATAAAGATGAGTGAAATACTTTGAGGTGTGTGACAGAGCTGTGATTCTGATAGGAGATATATGTTTTGCACCTTCCCATGTGTGCAAGCAAAAAAGAAGAGCTACATGTATATCTTCAGGATCCAAGTATGTATAATTTAAATGCAGAATTGTGTATGATATATAATTAGAAGGGCACAGGGGTTTTATTACAAAGGGCGTTGTCAGTAGCAAGTTGGGATATGAGAGCAGTCTAACCATTTATCTGCATGCACTCATGTAAAGCAAATGTGGCCAGTTTCAGGCACAGCTGTACTGAATGGTGGGGGCAGTAGTTTGCTCTGGTTAATATAGGTGTGTTTGCAAGATCTGGGGATTATTGTGAGGTGTGTGACAGTGACTGTGATATGAGGAGATCTAGGTTTTTCACCCTCATATGTCAACAAAGGGAAGAGCTGCTTGTATACATTTAGGACTCAATATGCATCAGTTCATTGAAGAATTGTGTAGGTTATGTCAGTAGCAGGGCACAGGGTTTTTACAGCAAAACTATTGCTGCCCCACCATGGGAATTGAAGGTGGTCACACACGGGCTCAGAGAGACTGTAGACACCTGTACAGAAGTACACAACCCACTGAGCATATCTCACTCTGAGCACAGAGGCAGAGAACCACCACCCATGAACTGACAGCTAATCTGTTATTCATTTATTTTTAGGTGCCTCTATAGAGCATATTGACTGAACTTCCACTCCCTGAAAAAGTTGTTGGAAGCTTTAGCATCTTATGACTTCAATAGCTGACTCCATTAAAATGTCATCACCATAGGAAGGAACTTTCAGTAATGGTAATAGCCAGCTAACTGAGGTACATGCATGACTGCAGAAATCTAGCTTCATGGTCTTACACTGCTTATTTTTAAAAAAAACAAAACAGCCCCGCAAACACATACACACACACACACACACAAGCTAACTCTCCACTTCTCAGACATGAGACTGTTAAATCTTTGTGGCTTCTAAATATTTGAAATAGAAGTCCCAAGTTAATTTATTATAATGTTTGTTTAGAGAAAACACTAAAGGGATACAAAATTCAAGCCAGCAAACCAAGGGCACAAATGAAGCAACCGTACTTGAAATATACAAGAAAAGCTTTATGAATATGAAGTTGTTGATCTCATACTCTTTTCTGTTATGGTTCTACCAAAATAAATATTTATGTGGGGACCACCCCAACGCACTGCAGCTTATAAGGAGCGGTAGTAATGACTGTACTGCCTTCCAGCCATGATGGCAAAAATATTTACATAACTGTGTGCTATATCTGAGAGAGAACATGTGTTTTGTTTCAATATCTCTTCAGTCCAGGTGGCCTCACCATGTGAACATAAAAATGACAAATATTCACATGCTGCAGCAGTACCCCAGTAATATTAGAGAGACGTTATCCATATACTAGACCATAAGTTTTACCTACTTTATGGCTGTTCTACTAGATATTGAATCTGGAATATAAAGGATTTTCCCTATCAAAGTAGTTTTATTTATTTAAGTTCACAATTCCATTACCAAGAAAATTTAAAGAAAATGTAAAAAGTTACAACCACCACCACTCCCCCATCCTTAAGACTCATGGCTCAGTCAAAAATAATACATATCTCACTTAGCTTTCAAACCCTCTAGTCCCAGAGCTATGCTAATATCTTAAGTGCTGGTGCTGCAGAAGCATAGAAGCAAATAAAAGACGATATGATGCTTTAGAGCAGGGGTGGGCAAACTACGGCCCACGGGACCGTCCCATCCGGCCCCCCGGCCAGTGAGGCTGCTCCCGCCCACTCCCCCGGAGCCGTGCCCCATAGCGCTGCGGCCAGGGCTGCGCGCTCCCCGCTACCCTGAGCCGCGCCATGTGGGCAGCACTCCGGGGGCCCGGGCTGTGTCCTTAGCCCCTCCCTGGAGCTGCACCACGTGGGCGGCTCTTCGGGGGGCTGGGGCTGCGTGCTCAGCCCCTCTCCCGGAGCCATGCCGCACGGGCGGCAGTCCGGGGACCAGGGATGCGCACTCCGCCCCTCTCCCGGAGCCACGCCACTGGGGCAGCACTCTGGGGGGCCGGGGCTGTGCGCTCTCCCTCTTCCTCCAGAGCCAGGCCAGCACTCATGGTAAGGGGGCGGAGGGGGATTGGGGGGTTCCAGGGTGGTGGTTGGGGGGGTAGTCTGGAGGGGGCAGTCAGGGAGCAGGGTGGGTTGGATAGGGGGTGGGGTTCTCGGGTGGTGGTTAGGGGATGGGAGGGTGGATAGGGGTCAGAGCAGTCAGGGGAGAGGGAGCAGAGGAATTGTGTGGGGTCCTGGGGGTGGTTAGGGGTCTCTGGAAGGGACAGTCAGGGGATGGGAGGGGATTGGATGGGGATTCTGAGGGGGCAGGAAGTGGGAGGGGGCCGGATTGGGGGCGGGGCCTTCCCTTACCTGGCCCTCCATATAATTTTATAGACCCAATGTGGCCCTCGGGCCAAAAAGTTTGTCCACCCCTGCTTTAGGGGGACAGTCAAGACTTTGAAAGTTATCCTATTCATGAATTGTTTTAGGTTTGCACCCAGGTTATCCCTTCACTGTTTCTACCTGTTACTGAAGCATATCATTCCTGTTCATAAGATGAAAGCAGACAAACAGAGTAGATGAACAGCCCATGTATTCTTCAGTTGTAGAGAGACCCTAAATTACTCTAGGGCAGGGGTGGGCAAACTGTGGCCCGCTGGCCATTTTTATCCGGCCCGAGGTTGGACTGGGGGGCGGGGCCAATGGCCCCACGCTCCTGGGCCGCCGGGCTGACCACGGCAAGCTGCGTGGCCCCGCGCTTCCAGCAAACTGCGGGGCCCTGGGTGGAGCACTGTGAGCTGCAGGGCCCAGCGCCCAGCTCAGCAGGTAAGCAAGTTGGGCAGGGGTGGGGAAGCTTAGGTGGTGGGGTCCCGTGGGTGGTAGTTAGGGTCTGGGAGGTGGTCTCGGGAAGGGGCAGTCAGGGAACAGAGAGCAGGGGGGCTAGATAGGGACTAGGGTCTGGGGGGGACAGACAGTTAGAGTGGGGGAGGTCTCTGGAGGGGGCGATCAGGGGACAAGAAAAGTGGGGGTTGGATGGGTCAGGGGTTCTGAGGGAGGCAGTCCAGGGGCAGGAAGTGGGTACAGGTCAGATATGGGGTGGGGCCTTCCCTACCCGGCCCTCCGCATAATTTCGAACCTCAGTGTGGCCCTTGGGCCAAAAAGTTTGCCCAACCCTGCTCTAGGGTCTCAGTACAATTGCACATATTTTGCATTCTTCATTAATATTTTAAAAGGGAGAGAGATGCCCATGTGAATTTAAAAGCAACATAAAGATTGGTTAAATGTTGGGCCTCTAAAGCTCAACAGTATCCCTATATACTCCATTAAAACCAGATGAATGCTTGAGAGAGAGAAATCAGTGTTTGACAACTTAAATGAACAACAGGAAGGGGGGAAAAGTCTTCTTTTCTAATATAAGGCCTTTTCTAGACTTGGAATTTTCTCTGAATATCCATCACTGTAGCTGCACTGGTGCTTCCTCTATGGCAGAAAGGCACAGCTGCTATTTGTACAGGGGGAGTTTAACCCTTTTTCAAGCAGTGCTAACTTCCACCAGTCCAAACAGCAACTAGGCCCCTCTGGGCTGGAGGACACACCAATCGCTGTAACTCACACATATCCCACGATCCATTGTCTACAGCCAACCTCTAAGATACAACCGCATTTGCTCCAATCCCTCAGATAGAGACAAATATCTACAAGATCTCTGTCAAGCATCCTTAAAACTACAATACCCATGAAGAAACAGATTGTCAGAGCCAGAAGAGTTCCCAGAAGTCACCTACTACAGGACAGGCCCAATAAAGAAAGTAACAGCACGCCACTAGCCATCACCTTTAGCCCCCAACTAAAACCTCTCCAGCACATCATCAGAAGTCTACAACCTATCCTGAAGAACAATCCCTCACTCTCACAGATCTGGGGAGACAGGCCAGCCTCCCAACTTGAAGCAAATACTCACCAGCAACCACACACCACACAACAAAAACACTAATCCAGGGACCTATCCTTGCAACAAAGCCCAGAGCTAACTCTGTCCACATATCTATTCAAGTGGCACCATCTTATGACCTAATCACATCAGCCACACCATCAGTTGACCTGCACCATATATCTACTAATGTGATATATGCTATCATGTGCCAGCAATGCCCCTCTGCCATGTACATTGGCCAAACCGAACAGTCTCTACGTAAAAGAATAAATGGAGACAAATCTGACATCAGGAATCATACCATTCAAAAACCAGTAGAACACGTCAATCTCTCTGGTCACTCAGTAACAGACCTAAAAGTGGCAATTCTTCAACAAAAAAAACTTCAAAAAGGGATTCCAACAAGAAACTGCTGAACTGGAATTAATTTGCAAACTGGATACCATTAAATTAGGCTTGAATAAAGAATGAGAGTGGCTGGGTCACTACACAAACTGAAATCTATTTCCCCATGCTAGTTTTCCCCTGCTGTTACTCCCGCTTTCTTGTCAACTGTTTGAAATGGGCCACCCTGATTATCAATAC
>ML677334.1:47448601-47470575 GCA_007922305.1 Dermatemys mawii
ATATATCTTCCTACTGTATGTTCCACTCTATACATCTGATGAAGTGGGTTTTAGCCCATGAAAGCTTATGCCCAAATAAATGTGTTAGTCTCTAAGGTGCCAGAAGTACTTCTTGTTCTTTTTGCAGACTAACAAGGCTACCACTCTAAGGCCTGAGAAGTCACTACAAACTATGAAATGTAAACTTTTTAAAATGCAATCTATCTCAGTAGACGACAGTGTCAATTCAAGACAACAAGCATAAGCATTTGCTATGGCTCTCCAAGTCACAAATCTTTGAAACTGAAGTTCTTTCAATTTTATGGTTCTATTTGCAGGGATGCTAAGCACCTGCAACTCCAATCACCATCAGTAAGAGGCATAAGTGCTCAATGCCTCCGAGTATCTGGATATTTACTAATTAAGCATTTTAAATGGTTTTACCCTATCAGTTATTCCCAAAAGAAGTTGTTAGAGTAACTCAATTTCAAATGCACTGTACATTTTAACTTATAATTCGTATATTCCTTTTAAAGAGGATTCAAGTGCAGTTTTACTCAGAAATGAGACAATAAAAATGATTCTTACAACACATCAGCTCTCTGTAGACATTGAGTCCCATCTGGTAGCTTTACTTCCAAAAGTAATTTTTTTTATTTTAAACAAAACCAAACCCCACTCCTGTTAGCACTTTTCTAGCTCATCCATTATCCACAGAATTATTAACTAGTTTCCAGATGCAGCAGTTTACAGTACTAGAGACAATGCAGGAGCCAAAAAAACCAGTTTGGTTTTAGATCCCAAGATGAACATGCATGTTTGGCAAAGGCTTTTATTTGTAAACTTTGCAAATTTTATCTGGAAGTCAATGAAACAAACATGGAAACTCTTGATGTTGTTTTTAGTTACTTTTAAGACTACAGCATACTTTAAGTAAGCAGACAAAATATACTGCAGACAAGACATTTTCTCTCTCCTCTCCCTCATTTCCTAACTTCACTCATCTAAAACCTGAGATTAACTGTAGAAAGCATCATGCTCCACTGCCTGCAATTTCTGACGCTAGTACATCATCCTGAGCTGACGTGCATATTAAGAATTCTTGGTCATCATTTCCAGCTGCCATATTTCTACAGCTGTCCCAAAGCAAAATTCAAAGATTTTCTTACGCATCCAGAAACTCTAAGAAGTTTCCATGTCTACACGAGACAGTTTTAAAGAGCTTTAGGGGCCTCATGGAAAACACTGAAAGCATCCTAATTTAAAGAAGCAAACTTAATTCTGATGTAGATTTTATGTAGTTCTCTTCCTTACTACTAACATTATTAAAAGTGTGACTGGTACCTGTTTAATCCAGATGAAATTAGAATCTTTTGTTAGCAGTACAGAGTTCAGAAAAAATACAAACCACACTCCATCCGTTTTATGTCACAAAGGAATCCACCTTCATGTGCTTTATAATGTACAGGAGCCAAATGAACTCTTGTTTTGTGTTAGTTTTTTAAATCTGGAATTAATGTTTTCATTAAACCATTCTTAGCAATAAAAATAGAAAAAATGTCATAGAAATATAATTGCTTATAAAGAGAATGAGGATGCAGCTGCTGTTCAAAGTACTAATAAGCAGCTAAGCAAAATAAAATTTGTTTTTTATTTCAGCATATTTCAGTATCTTTGGATATTGTCTATTTAAATCACTGAATTTATTTGAAAGACATAGTTTCATAATTTGTTTTTAAGGTTTTAGGGAAAAGAAAGGAAATACCTGTATCAGACATTTACTGACATCACTAGCACAGAGAGCCTTATTGCAGCCCATTGATGGTGGAATCCATAATAAGAACAGCAGGATAGTTACTATAGGCACTGTGATGCATTGTGACCTCATGATTTCCTGCAGGCAATCAACTTCTGGAACCTCCAAGCAGCACTGAAATAAGAAAAAGAAACTGAAAACACTGTATTTGCTGGAGTGGAAGCCAAATCCTTTTTGTTTTTCTCATGTAATTCCTTTAAACCAATGTTAAGGGTTTGGTAGGTTGGAGTGATTTAAATAAAGTTGAAAATTGTGTAATCAGTGTGAAGTTATGCTATTGCAACATTAAACTTTATGATAAATTAAAATATAAACATGTGGGTTTTCTTAATTGCCACTACTGATTAGGGAATCTTATTTGAATGTTATAAATCTGCTATATGCAAAACAACTGTTTTTTTAAGTATTAAAATTAAGGGCTGCATCCTGCAAACCCAAAAAACAGCTATGTTACTTTACTCACACAAATACACTTAAAGTATGTACACAGGTGTGCATAGCATCAAGAGCTAAAATTGTATTTTTATTAAAAATGTCTTAGCGGCATGAAATCTTTATCACTTCAAAACAAAACCGCTTCGGTGTTAACAATAAGATGTTTAGACTTTCAATACATTAGCAATACACACATGCCAACATTTCAAAAAAAGGAGTCTAAAGTTAGGCTCCTAAGCCTGTACCTTAAATACATTAAGGTGAGATTTTTCAAAAGCACATAAGTGACTGAAGTCAATGAGACATGTGCATCTAAAATTGGGAAAAAAAATACAGCTTCCTTCACTTCTGGAACTTCAGTATATCGGTAGATGGTATGGTTGCAAATACAAGGTGTTTAACTTTGTTATTTATGTTATTAAAATAGTTTATGGACCCCAATCATAAACCAGGACTCCACTCTGGTAGGCACTGTATAAATACATTTTAAAAAAAGTCCCTGTCCCAAAGAGCTTAGAACGAGCTTTTATTGTTCTTATGGTAAAGATGTTAATGAGGCCCTGGATTTGTCTTGTTCAGCACATATGAACCTTTGAGTAGAAAAAAAAATTCTATGTAAACTAAAATTCTACTAGCAATTAGGAAACTAACTGAAAAAACAAGTACAACATATCCACTTGAGCAATTTAACACTATAAAATGGGAAGAAATTAAATAAATACCAATATGAAAATACAAATTATTTAAATTTAGATTATTAAAAATGAATAGTTATTTTTAAATTTAAAAAAGCATTCTTTGTCTCCAGAATTGGGGGGATATCCCCTATTCAATCCAGGGGCATGTACAAAGAACAGAGGATCTTTCACACAATCAAGAGCCGTTTACTTTCACTGTTTAGTAGTTCATTAAACATACATAAAACTTGATGTTTTATCATAAATTATAACCCTGATTTAATAAGTATCAATCAAAAATGGCAGGAACCAAAATAAAAACAAGTAAACAAACAAGTACTTATTTCATAAAAGAGAAGCTCTGACAGACTAGTGAATAAAGATATGTTTTAACACAGCACCAAATAGTTTCAACGCCATCAATCTGGATTTAGTCATTATATATCAAAGGGCTTCTGAATACCCAACTGGATAGATGTCACTAATATGAATACATTACAACGGAGTTGTATTAATAATACAGATGTGTGTTGTGGGGTGAGTAGCTAATAATTTCCATGCTTCACTGCTTAGTCTTAGGTGCCACTTACCCTTTCAATCTACATGTTCACTACACCCCATTCCCTTCTTGCCCTCAAAACTTTCTCACTGGCTGCCTTCATTCCTTACCTACATTCAGTTTCTGTCTGCTACCTACCCCTCTTGTTTAACCTTCCATAATTCAGTTGGCTCATTCCCAGCTACTCACTTCCTAAACTGCACACTAAAGCTTGATTTGGAAGGTCAAGTTTAAGTCTGGCTTAACTAACACTAGTCACTCACCTTATATCTACACTATGAAAAGCAGTCAACACTTTTAGCTTGATTTCAGGTGATCGAGTTAGCCAGAGCTTGTTAGCTAAGTCCATCCTAAATGTCCATTTTTTGTAATCTAAATAAAAGAACCATGACTCAGGGGAGAAAAATTACCCCTGAAAGGCTCACCATGAGTACTGGTGATTAACTTCATTTCCCTCAACAAATATCTGGTACTGCTGTTTGAGAGGCTGCTATGGCCTCTCTTTGCATGGGTCTGGATCAACAAGTGATTGGCAGGATTGATGTGGAGAAATGAAGAGCAAGGTACTTGAACTGTAATCTCTTCGGGATAACCTCTTTTGGTTCTGTTTGTACAGTGCCTAGCACAATGTGGACCGGTCACTAGGGCCCTGGTATGGCAGAGCGCTCCCCTTCACTATCTACATTGCTCTTGCCCCTTGAAATGGCTGGGCCAGTGGTGGTCAGTATTTCATATCAGTTGGTTCCATCCCCAGAAATAAGAGTGGGGTCTCTGTTCCTCAGAGATTCATTTTGTCTTGGGCAGCTAGGTAGTTTGTAAGTGAATGACTGTACAGAAACAACTCACAAATATATCGGACACCAACTTGAACTTGATCTCCCGGACAACAACGTGAAATATATGTAAAAGTTGGGGGGGGGGAGTTGTTTGTTATTTTTTTGCAATGCAACTTTCTCCCCCTAAACGTTTTTCTATCAGCTCACGTGCTAACTGCTCACAAAACACTCTGAAGTGACCTAATACTCCACGGAGGCCAGTCCGATCCCATCCACACCCTGCCCGTCTACCCGAGTCTCCATTTCCCTACCAAAGACGGCCCTGGCACAGGCCTCCCGGGGCTGGCCATAGCGGGGAGAAAACAAGCCCCCAATGTTTAATTTTGCTCCTTACACTTTCTCAGCCTTCTCTGGGGCGGGGGGCTGGAGCCATGTGGATGGCAGGAGCGGGGATGCTGAGAGCCACGGCGCCAACCTGTAAACCCCGCATCTGATGGAAACCGCCCCAGGCCGGGGGGTGCAGCGGCAGCGCCCCTGGCACCTCTGCGGGGCGGGGCGGGGGGAGGCAGCCGCATCAGCAGCCACAGGCAGAGCCAAGACACAGCAGCAACTCCCCGGCCGATCCCCACCCCCGCTTCCCGGGAGCGTGTGTGCGCCAGGCGGCGTTTGGGCGCAGGCCGGGCCGGGGGTGTTTGCCAAGAGCCGTGAAAAGGCGGCCGTGGCCTCCCCAGCGCAGACTAGCGCCCCGTGCCTGGAGGGGGAGCAGCCTGTCCACAAAGCGGAGCGAGCCGGAGCTCCTACACCCCCACCCCCTTGTAACCCGGCAGCCCCAATCTCTGCCCGGCCCCTGGCCCCTCCTGCCGGCGGGTCTCTTACCCCAAAGCGACGCGGGCAGGGCAGCCCCCCTGTGCTGAGCGCTTCGCCTGCTCGAGAGGCGGCGGCAGCGGCCGCGCTCTGCAGCCCGCGGCTTCCTTCGCCTCGGCCGCACGCAGCGAGGGGGCGGCCCGCGCGTCGCGCTGCTCACACAGGGCCCGGCAGCGCCCCGCCTAGGGGCACCGTCAAGGGACAGGACCCTCCCCCGCTCTGCCCGGCGTGGAGGAGGGGCTGATCCCCCTCCCCTCACACTCATGTTGGGGGGGGGGGGGGAAACCAGGGTGCCCCCCCATCGGGTAAACGGGGCCCCCTCCACCCCCATCGCTCTGCCTAGGCCCCCATCCAAGGAGCCCCCGGGAGGGGCCGGGCCTGCTCCACCTTCCCTCCCCAGCTCCAAACCGGGACCATTTGGCGGGTGAGTTTGCCACAGTTGCCCGACTTTCCAAACGGGTCCCTGGGCGGCCCATCGCCGGGGCACCGTCCGCCTCTGCAGCAGAAGGGCCCCCGGCGCCCAGATGGGGCAGCAGCCCCACATTTGAACCCTGGACTGAAGCTCTGGGGGAGAATCACCTCGAACGCCTTGTGCCGCGCTGGTCGCCCCCTCTCAGAAGAGTTCCCCGGGCCCGGGGGGAAGTACAGAGCCGGGCCCGGGGAAGGAGGAAGGGTGCGGAACAGCTTTGGGGTGAGGGGATTAAACAGGCTGAGACTGAGAAGAGAGAGGCGAGAGGGGGAGATGGGCTAGAAGATGATGACTGGGGTGAAGAATGGGGCTAGGGAAGAGGGGGTTCGTTATCTGCAACAGGCAGTTCTTCCAGACGTGTGGTCCGGGTTTGTATGCCACCCCTGGGTGCACATGCGCGCCATGCACTGGAGTCCAGAAGTGTTTCTTGGCTGTAGCCGTAGACCCACCTGTGCGTAGTGCATGCTCAAAGCTGAAGGTACAATAGGTCTTGCGGGTTGACATCGCTCCAGTGTCCCTCTTACTGTTGTGCGGCCCAGTCCACAGCAGAGGGGATGGAGAGAAGTATTGGAATACGAGTTGGGACCACACCTCCAGTTGCAGGTAAGTACTCTCTGTTTCCTCGAATCGTGGTCCTATATGTATTCCATACATGCATGATTAGCGAGCAGTGATCGTTGCAGAGGTGAGTGCAAGAATGGTATAGGAAGTGCAATCAGCAGTACAGTTTGGCCCACAACAGAGTCCGTAGCTGCTACTTGTGCGATGGCATTGAGGGATGTGGACAGAGTGCCAGGTTGTTGCATGACAGATGTCACGAGATGTCAACTCAGGCTGATGTTACTGCTTGCGCTTGCATAGAGTGCACTGTGGCTCCATCAGGCAGAGGTACATTAGATTGTGTATAGCATTCACGGATCCACCTGGAGTCCCACTTGGAGATTCATTGGGATGAGAGGGTTTGGCCCTTGGATTGGTTGGCAATGGCCACAAATAGTTTTGGTGATGTGCAAAATGAGCGAGTTGTGTGGAGGTAGAATGCCATTGTTCAGCGGCTGCCTAGGGAGTGCAGGATCCTATCCATGTGAAAGGTGTGTGGTTTGGGGCAGAACACAGATAGGTAAATGCACTGGTTTAGATAGAACTTCAACACTACTTTTGAGAGGAATTTAGGGTGTAGCCATAAGGAAAATTTATTCTTGTGGAACCCAGTGTAAGGGCGTTTGCCATCATGGCTGCCAGTTCACTGACCTGTCTAGCTGAGGTAAAGGCTACCAAGAATGTCTCCTTCATGGTGGGAGAGGAAGCATGTTACCAGTGGCTCGAGGGGTGGCTTTGTGAGGGCAGAGAGCACAAGATTAAGGTCCCACAGGGGTGTGGGCTTGAGTACTGGCAGGAAGGTACAGAGTAAACCATTCATGATGGCAGGGAGGCGTAGCTCAGTGGTTTGAGCATTGGCCTGCTAAACCCAGGGTTGTGAGCTCACTCCTTGAGGGGGCCATTTAGGGATGTGGGGCAAAAATGGGATTGGTCCTGCTTTGAGCAGCGGATTGGACTAGATGATCTCCTGAGGTCCCTTCCAATTCTGAGATTCTATGATTCTATACTATGAAATGGATGGTGGTAGGGTGTGTAAAAACACAGAGGTGCTGTCCAGAGGGGAGACAAAGACACTGAGCGCTACCAGATAGACTTGTATAGAGCTAAGGGAAAGATTGAGAAGATTGTCGAGGACAATAGGTATAGACATAGCACTCAGTGGATGGTGATGGCAGTGAAGTGTCTCCATTTAGCTCTGTAGCAGTTCTTGGTGGATGCCCTCTTGGTCTAGTTAAAGATATGTTACATTGGCGTGGAGCATGCCATGACTATCCCTGAGCCCCATCCAAATATTAGGCTCTGAGGTGAAGATAGCCTAGCTTGGGATGTCGTACCTGGTGCTGATCTTGCGTGAAGAGGCCCAGGTGTGTTCAGAGGCAGAATAGTGTGTGGATGGAGAGCCTGTGTAGGTCTGTGAACCAGAATTGGCAGGGCCAGAATGGGGCTACGAGTCTCACAGTGGCTCAGTCCAGGCAGATCTTGGGCAATGCTTGTGGGAGGATGGGAAAATGTGGGGGCAGGGAAGGCATAGTGGAGGTTGCCTGTTCAGGGGAGGAGAAGGGAGTTGCCCTTTGAGTCTTTCCTTATGGCTCCCCTGGAGCAATAAAGGGGCAGTTCTCACGAGTGACAAAAAGGTCCCACACAGGCTGCCCCATTTATGGAAGAGGTATCAGAGCATGGCATTGTGTAACTCCCACTGTTGGTTGAGGTAGAGAATCCTGCTGAGCGCATCAGCTAGGGCATTTTGGGCGCCTGGGAGGTCTATGGCTTGCAGCATCACGTGGTGCTTGATGCACCAATTCCAAAGATAGACTCCGAACAAAGGGAGGGAGACTTGGCACCACCCTGCTTATTCATGTACATAACTGCTGTAGTGTTGCTGGAGACCAACTGAATGTGGTGGGACTGGATGAGAGAAAGAAACGCCTGGCACACGAAACTGACAACCCACAGTTCTAGCATGTTTATATGCATCCTGGCTTTCCGTGGCGTTCACTCCCCTTAGGCTGTGTGATCGTCTAGATGGGCTCACCAACCCATGAAGGAGGCATCCATTGTAATGGTAGCCTGTGTGGTGGGAGGAGTAAGGGAGGTACCAACTATGACCTTGCAAGGATCAGTCCGTCATGTGAGGGAGATGAGCACTGTTCAGGGAATAAGGACCCTGGCCTCCATATGGTCTGTGCTGGCTCTGTAGATGGAGAGGAGCCGCATCTGGAAGCAACGCATATGCAGACATTCATGCATTGTATATGTTCAAGGACAGAGAGACAATGGCGGACCATGTTGGGTGGCTTGCAATGTAGATCTGCAATAACTGTTGTCAGTGTTGCAAATCGGTCCACCAGAAGAAAGTCCCTTGTTATGGATGGAATCGAACCATGCTTCCAATAAAGTGGATCATCTGTGTAGGTCCGAGCAGTGACTTTTCCATGTTGATGCAAATACCTAGAGACCCCAGGAGAGTACAAAGGGCAAGGATGGCAGAGGTGATTTTTTGTTGGGATAGTGTGACAAGGAGCCAGTTGTCTATAGGGGTATACTAAATAGCCAACGTGGCATATTTGTATTGCTACTGTGGCAAAAACTTTCAGGAAGACTTGTGGAGCCATGACTATGCCAAAAGGAAGAACCCGGAATTGGTAGTGGTGTGACCTACTTGAAAACCTAGAAATTTCTACCAAGCCGGATGAATGCCCACATGGAAGTAGGCGTCTTTCATATCAAGACCGTGAGCCAGGCCCCCTGGGGAAGAGATGGGATAATTGATGTCAGCATCACCATGCGGAATTTGGATTTTCTGATAAATGTGTTCAGCAGCCAAAGGTCAAGAATGAGGCAGCACCCTCTGCCCTTCTTAGGGATGAGAAAGTATGGGGAGTAGAAGTCTCATTCAATGTTAGGAAGTGGGATCTGCTCTATGGCTCCCTTTAGGAGAAGAGAGTCTGCTTCTTGTTGGAGAATGCACTGAAGGGAAGGGTCCCCTTGGGGTATCCAGAGCTGGGGGCTGATTCAGGAGAAGAGAGAAATTCTATGGAGTATCCATGGTAGATGATCTCCAGTACCCAACAGACCCAGTTGTGGGCAAATAGGCCAAGATAGCCCCCAAAGTCAACATGAGGCTCTGCGGGTGGCATCAGGGGAGATTCGTGGATCTTGACCATCACATCAAAACTGAGGCTGCTGCTGAACTAGGGTGGAGGAGGTGGTCAGGCAGAGGCAGGGAAGCAATGTCGCTGAGAGCTGTGCTGCCTACGTGAGGCCTCCCGCTGGCATTGGTAGTAGGCTGGATAGGGTGCATGCAGGCATGGACGGAACTGCTACCATTGTTGTCTGCATCACAGGGCCAGGGTATATATCCCTAAGAACTGTAACATGCCCCTGGAGTCTTTCAAGAATGAAGAGGCTTGTCTGTCTTGCTGTGAAACAGTTTGTACTCTAAGGGGGAGGTCCTCGATTGTATTTTGGACCTAACTTGCGAAGCCAGATGACTGGAGCCAGGAATCCTGGCACATAACAACCCCAGTCATGTAAAAGTGGGAGGATGTGTCAGCCACATCTACAGCTCTCTGGAGGCCCATATGGGCAACCAGATGCCTCTTGTCTACCAGCGCCTGATATTACTGCTGTTGGTCTGGTGGCAGTTCATCCCAGAACTCTGCAAGCTTAGTGTAGTTATTAAAATCATACTTGTCTGGCAGAGCCTGATAGTTTGCAATCCAGAACTGTAGTACTGCTGAGAAATATACTTTCCTCCTCCTCCTCAACAGGTTCATGCACTTTGCTGTCCAGGCTGGAGACGTTTACTTCTGTGTCTGCTGGCTTGCCCACTCAGCTGCCATGTGCAAAAAAGAAAATCCACTCTTTTAACAGGTACAAAATACCTCCGCCCTGCCCACTAACATGTGGGGACACAGAAGGCAGGAGTGTGCCACACTTGTCATGCTGGGTGAAGGATGACTTCATTAATAGGTAGTGTAACCCACGAGGGCCCTTGAGGTTGGAGACTACCCAGGAGCTGGTGTTGCTTGTCCTGAACCTCCTCCAATGGGTTGCCCGGGTCTGCTGCTACCCTCTGGAGCAAGTCATGATATTGCCGATAGTCATCAGGTGAAAAAGGAAGAGAGGAATAAGTGCCTCATCCAGTGAAGAGGAAGCAGCTGTGGGGACTGGACATCTGCCTCTTCCTCACAGTGGCAGATGGAGGTGGGCAGTCATAATAGGATGCCTGGCAGGGGGGATAGTAGGAGTTCCAGGGTGCCCAGTACAGCTAAAGGGAAGGATCCTGTGGTTGCGGTGGGCCCCATGTGTACTGGTAGTAGACCCTCACCTCTGGATCACATGCCAGTGGATAAAAATAGTCAGGGAAGTGAGTTGGAACTGTGGCGGGACATTGGGGAGAATGGAGGATTCTGGCTCCGAAAACTCCTCCGATTCCAAGGACAGCTCCAGCACCAGCACCAGGGGAAGCAGCGGTACAGGCAGGCTGTGGTGTGGCACCAGTATGAGCCTGGCCGGCAGCAGTAAAAGTGGTTTGTCCTCTGGAATGGGGATCTCTTGGGTAAAAAGGGGTCCAGAGAGGAGCAGAAAGGGTGGGTACAGGAGAATTAGCTCATTTGCTGAATGAGGAGCTCAGAACGGCCGGAAGTCCTTGAAGTGCCCGTGGAGATGCCAGAGGATCCCAGTGGCATCTGTTGGGCTGTCTTGTCTGAGCAGTATGGCAGTGGTGATGGGATGGGTAGTGTATGTGCCAGTGAGCACTCTGGACATGTGGGGACTGGGGTTCCAGCAGATCGCTTTCAGGCTGAGCTATATCGTCCACTCAGGAAAGCTTGGGTGCTGATCTGGCCAGATCTCCGGGCAACATCTCAGTTGACCTAGTTTGGCGTGGGGAAGAAACACTGCACTTGGGAGTAGTCTGCTGCAGGGATCTGCTCTTGTGCCTGTGAGAGTGCTTCTTACTCTCTTGTCCTTCACCATTGGTACTGCCGGATCTGGGGCATGCAAAGTGCTTGGAAGGACACTCACCACTGGTGATGGCTAACAGTCCCAGATCCAAGTGTGTCCATCGTCTCATTGCTTCCTCTATTAGAAATTTACTCCAGCAAAGCTCCCGAGCTTCCCACGTTTGGGGGAAGGAAGGTTTTGTTGAGGCAGGAAGGAGTGAGCCTTGCCGAGGCAATGAAGACATCTCTGGTGTTTGTTGCTCATGAGCATGGGTAGGAGACAGTTTTAAATCCTGGAATGCAGAGCATCGTCTCCTGGGAGGACCGGGACAGTTCCCAAATGGGGAAAAAGCTATCACTAACTCAACCATCTGCTCTTCAACTACTATCTATGTACAACTATCTACAAGAAGGGACAAACTCATTCTCTTAGTCAAAATTAAGACTGTGAAGGAACCAGGGGTTCCAACTCAGACCATGCAATTATAAGATGGAACTGGAGAGGCATCGACCTGCACAATCTATTATACCCTTAGCTGCAAGCATGAGGGGACGCACTATGTTCATGCGGATCTATGGACACTGCTAAGAAACACTTCTGGACTCAGGCACGTGGTCTGCATCTGCACTCATGTGTGAATACATATAGGGACCATCACTCGAAGAAGTATTATTTACCCCTTCATGTAACACATGAAGCAGGGGTGTGACGGTGCTGTTCCTGGTGTGACCCACTGAGAGTGTCAGATCAGGACAAATTGCTTCACAAGGGGCAATTACAGCCCAAAGCTGGGGTTTCCCCACCCTAAAGGGTTACCAAACCAGCCACACAGAAAAGACTTTGGTTTTGCCCCCACTGGCTAGCCACAAGTCACACAAGCAATTCCCTTAGACACTCCAGCTTCCCAGTATCACCACCAGCAGCCACCTGTCCTGGGGACAAATGGTTATGGAAACCAATACCCCAATAAAAGAAAACAGTTCTTCCCAATTCCAAAGAATCAGGCCCCAGACCCAGGTCAATATACAAATCAGATCTTACCCACAGATCACGCTGTTGCCAATCCTTTAGAATTTAAAATCTAAAGGTTTATTATACAAGGGAAAAGATATAGGTGAGGGTTAGAAATGGTTAAAGGAAATCAAATACATGCAGTAATGGCTTGCATCAGTTGTAGAATAACTGCAGGTTCAAATCAGAGTCTCTGGAATACATTCCCAGGAGGAATGGGTCATCAATCCTTTGGCCAGACTGCCCCTTTGTAGCAAAGTCCCATCCAGAAGTAGGAGCCAGGCTGGAGACTGGAGATTAAAGACAAAATGGAGATCTTTCTCCCAGGTTTATATAGACTTCCTCTTGTGGGTGGAGACCGCCTCCTTCTTGCTATGCAGAATCCAGTTGTAAAATGGAGTTTCAGAGCCATGTGGTCCAGTTACATGACTCTTCAAGATTCAGCACCTGAACAGCCAGGCCACATTCCTGGGGAAGCTCGGGTGTGGACAGGCATCTACAAAGTTCATTGTTAGCTTGTTTGGAACTTGATGGGCCATCAGGAAGGCCAGGCCAACAGTAACTTTGTTTGGGATTTCACCCAAAAGCAAGCATATGTTTGAAATACAGACACTATACAACCAATCTTCATAACTCTAGCTACAAACAAGATACACACATACAGATACCATAATCATAATCAGCAGACCATAACCTGATCGTAGACA
Organism: Dermatemys mawii; assembly: GCA_007922305.1. Taxonomy (NCBI): domain Eukaryota; kingdom Metazoa; phylum Chordata; order Testudines; family Dermatemydidae; genus Dermatemys; species Dermatemys mawii. Next base: position 47,461,442 of record ML677334.1, read on the forward strand.
CCTTATGACCCCCTTTACCTAAGATTTGGTGCCCCTACAGGACCTTAGTTGCACCAATGATCTATATGATTTCAGATAATTTTAGTAACGTGACAAGGGGTCACCCCATTAAATTAATAATCAGGTTTAAAACAAACAAACAGGAAGTACTTTGTCACAGCACATGGTCAACATGTGGAACTCATTGTCAGGGGATGTTGTAAAGGCCAGAAGTATAACTGGATTAAAAAAATAATTAGATATGTTCATGGAGGATTGGTCTATCAATGGCTGTTAGCCAGGATGCAACTCCATGCTCTAGGTTTTCCTAAACCTCTGACTGCCAGAAGCTGGGTGACAGGATGGACCACTTGATAAATTGCGCTCTTCTGTTCACTCCCTCTGAAGCATCTGGCACTAGCCACTGTTGGAAGACAGGATACTGGGCTAGATGGACCATTGGTCTGTCCCAGCATGACCGTTCTAATGTTCTTAACCATTTGGTGGAAAAGAGAGAAGGGGGAGGAGGGGCCAAACATTTCCAGACAAAAGAGTAACATTTTGCACCAAGTTCCCCCCGGTTCTTCTGCTTATACTATTGCATCCTCACGTGGGTTTAAACTGGTGTGGGCACATGGGAAAGGAGGAGGCTTTGGTGCAACAGTGGAGGTGGCATGTGTAGGCTGTGGAAGAATGACATTTTAATTGCTGATGTCAGGAAGGATTTGATTTAAATCATGATTTAAATCACTAGTCAGGAAGACTTGATTTTATCATGGATGTCTACATAAAAGTGCATTCTTGTTGGTTGTTTTAACTTTAATACATATTCTTCACAACTCAGAGATAGATGTAGGTTTCATTTTTAGAAGGTACACACTATACATTTTTGAAAATTTTCAGATTAGTTTTACAGCTATATCAGAAAATGAATGATTTTTTGGTTATTTCATTTACCAAAGGTAATTGAAGCAGATATTTATGAAGTCATTGGGAGGTGAACTCTCTCTAATTCAACACGTTAATCATTAATATTTGGAGGATTTTCTTGCCATGCTGTATCAGGAGGAGGACATCACCAGACACACATTTGAATTGTTTAATTTAACCAAAACAACATTATATATTCTGAATTTTTTCCTTCAACAGCAAACATATAATATTTTAGCAAAACACAAATGTGAATTTTTGAATTTAAACATTCAAGTTTTTTAAAATCAGGTTTGTTTTTGTTCAAATTGTTTAAAATAGTTAAATATTTAAAAAACAAAAATTAAATTGACTGTCATCTAGGCCAACTTGAGAAACTTCGAATATTGACTTCTGCAGCTAACTCCATCTTCACCTTCCTATTTGTTCATAATCTGGAAAAGAAAAACAAGTTTTCCTGTTTTTTCAGGTCCCAAACAATTTCTCAGTTTGGAATGAATTAGTCCAAAGGAAGAAAATATTCTTTTTACACCAGCAGAAGAGGCTACTGCTGTTAAAAGTGAGATTATCACTTCAACAGTCTCTGAATCCAAGTGTGTAAATGATTTCCACCAGTTCACTGGTGTGACTTTCTTTAAAACATCAGTAGCAAACATCTATTTTTTGAATGTTCGTATTCCCAAACTGGGTCTCTTTTATGGCCTGCTGCCATTATAGGTTTTCCCTTCTAGTGAGAGAATGGTATGATAGATTTCAAATCAATGAACGCTACACTCAGGAAGCCCTCAAGACTGTGAGAATATGCTGCTCAGTTTCACTTTTGTTTCTACAGCCTGTCCCTCCCTTCTCACTATTTATCTCGACTTCTCCTTGTTCACATCTATTCCACTCCCAACAATCTTCTATTCATTGAACTTTCCGAAATTTTGCAATTTTAGAGAGGTAAGGGATTGGCTCTGTGTACACAGTTTTGCAGGGGGACAGTAGGTTGAGCTCTTGTTTCTCACCTCTAGATATTTATTTATTTAAAAACCATTTTTGCTGTTATGCATGTTATCTCTGGAGACAAAAATCCAGAGTTTGAGAACTGCAAAACTAAGCATTTCTGATGGTATCTTCTAGACTGAGCACTGAGTCCTATTGGTTAGATAGAAAGATTAACTTAAATAATCTATACAGAAGCCCTGGAACCTCATAAGATTGGGTCCCTAATCCATGAACTATTGGAACTCATTTACAAAATTTTTATTAAAAACATTACATGAATATATTGTCTTATACAACAGAATTAGAATTTATAATCCTATTTCATGATGAGATCTTTGAGCTATAAAGTTTCTTAATTATAACTATCTTTAGATAATTTTTTCCTCAATAAGCAGTATCAAAAAAATCTGATTCAAATGAAAAAAATCTGATTTTTTTTTTAAAATTGATTTTTATCCACCCTGCTGATGTTTAAAGAGGAAATTGGTGTTCTAGAAACACACTGAAAGTGTTAATCTGAGCGTTTTGGTCAAAGAGAAAGTTAAAATGTGTGTTTCAAACTGGATGGTTAGAAAAAGTTGTTCGTTATGTCTCCTGTCTGGCAGGCCAGCAAGCAATGGGAAGGATGAGTGAGTAGGGGAAGGGTAAAAGGAGAACTTTCTCCAGACCCTTGTAACACAGCAGAGGGATCCCTGGACTCCAGGAAAGTCTTGATTACTATCTTGAGACTTCCTCACATTAGTTTAACCTGTTACACATGTGACTATCAAGTGTCAGTGACATACTTGAGCCCTAGGATTAAAAATTGTGAATTTGGGGTAAGACAACCCCCTGAAGAAGTTTGACTACAATTTATGAAATAAGGCCTTTTCCACTACCGTGGAGTGGTGGTTATTTTCAGCCTGATTATTTTTTAAAACACACCAACACTCTTAGTAGGTATGTGGTAAAGCATATATGAGAAATCCTTGTACGATGGATTAGAAGGCAAGCTAGAGAAACTCAACAACTGAAACAAAACCTGGGAGAGCTGAGCATTCACTAGAGAGCTCAATGGCCAAAAGCCTTTATTTGTCTACAAGGGACTGCAACACTAGAGGACACAGTCCTTTCCTCAGGATAATTGAATGTCCGCTTAACCCATCCACAAGAAAATGTACATTTTATGTGCAGTGGGAAACTGAGGACAATTAGTCTATCTTTTAAAAAACAGCAGATCAGATTTAAGATAAAAATCTGGCTTCTGGTCCTCTTACCAGTTTAAATAAGTTACTGCAAGCACTGAATGTGTTCTACCTGGTAATACCTCTAGGATGCATATATCTTATAGGTCTTACATTTATATGGAATTTGAGGTCTGAATGGGACTTTTTTCCATGAGCCATGCTTCTTCCTTTGAGTGCCTTAGACCAGACGGGTTACTGTTACTATTGCCCATTGGACGATAGATAGCAAAGTCTCTTAAGAAACTTTAGTTCTGGAGAGGAAGCCACATAACCATTTGATGTTCAGCAAGCTTATAATACATGCCATGGTGAAATCCTGACCCTAGTGACTTCAATAGAGCCAAGATTTCACCATCCATACTTTTAAGTTACTCATTATTGTTCTAATAGATTTAGTTACTTTCTTGATCTTTGTGAATGTAAATGCAAGTTGAAAAATAGTAGGTGATATAATGTGGAATTATTGGATTACTTTTTTGTAGCTGGCACAAAGTGTAGCCCTATTCTGTTTGAGTTTGCGTGTCTTATTCTGGAATGGGCCTAGTTAAGACATACACAAGTGAGACCTTGATATTATGTCAGTCTGCTCTCCTGTTCAGTTTATTTTTTCTTCATCCGAAAACAAGTACATTCTGCATTCATACAGGCACATGGCATAATATTCTGTATTTCACCAAATAACTAAACAGCTACTGTAAGTTCTACCCTCCATACTTTTAACAGCTTTCCAATTAGCCAGTTTCTCTTAGATAAACTCTTTTTTTAAATAAAGCAATACCTTCAAAAGTAATCTCAGATGTGGAAATCAGATCTAAAGTATTCTTGAATATTTCCTGGACTAGATAGTACAAAAATCTTTTCATGAAGATCTGTAACTGTCTACCAATAAATACTTTGTTACCCATACATTAGTAATGCTAATGATTATAAAAGTGTTAAATGTCATAACACAGAAGTTTTTCTATAGTTGAATGTTATTTCTGCTTTCAACTCTTACATAACTATGATAGAAGTAATAAAAACTGACCTGATCATCAGCTGTTCATAAACTACTGCAAAGGTGATCAGTATATATATTTACACACACACTCTCTCTCTCTCTCTCTCTCTCTCTCTGAACTCTTTCAACTATCAATTACAAATCAATTCTTATAACATTTTAAAATATTTTTGTAAATAGTACCTAAAGCTTCAAGATTTAATTTCAGTCAAAAAAATCCAACCATTTGTTAACATGACCAATAAAATTTATTAAACATATTTACAACTATTTACATGTCCTTCCATAGGTAAATATTAAAATAGACAATGTACAATTTAAGAATTTTCATTCAAAGGCATTTTGTTGGGAAAAAAATAGGCTCTATTGTGAGACCACCATATAAGAGCAAAAGGTGTTTTAGTTTAAACAAAAATATTTTCATCATAATAAGTCATAGGTATGGCATTACAATAGCAGACTAATATGAAATGTGGTTTTGTAAATATTACAATTATTTAGGTATCAGTTACTGAAGTAAGGGAGTTAAGTTGAGTGAAGCATGCAACACCATTCAGTTTCAGATTGTTTACAGTTATGGTGATGAAACAAGCAGCTAAATCAAACACATGCCTTACTAAAAGAACTGCCAACGAGAAATACACTACACTTAATAAAAACTACAACTTTGGTCCAATAAAACATTAGACAAAACAGTTTTACAGTTAAAATACCTATTTTTGTACATGTTTTCAACATTAATTACAAGACTATTTACATTTTCACAGTATGTATAAAATAAGTTATTTAAAAATGACAACAATATTACATCTTTTCCAAAAAGAAAAATATACAAATTTACAAATATAATAAAATGAACAGATTTTTTCCCTTCCAAATCTTGTATTTCTTCCACAGGCTGGTCATTGTTTTTCTGTGGGAGTTCAACTGTTTGAAGTTAAATAATACAAAGCTTTAAAGCAGGCTCTATTAAATATCATATGCTTTTCAGTGGTTATTTTACTTGTTAACAACTTCCAGCGCTGTTAACTTACCATATCTTGAAATCTTTTCAACGAGTATGCTCTAAAGTTGTAGTTAACTTTTAAAATATAAATAATGGCATTTATTGGGAAACTTCTTTTTGGAACTAGCATCCAATACAATTAATGTCATTTATCACTAAAGGACACAGTATATACTATCATCCATTTACCATATTTAACAAGACTTTGTGAACTATTTTTCTGAAAGAATACCTTGATTATTGGACAAAGAGCTATTCCACAGAATTTAGTGCTATACCTCATGAGATAGATACATTTCTGCCCATTGCTGTCATTTCTCTCAGGCTGTCTCCATTGAAAGAGACAGCCAGCTGTCATATAGGTGTCAATTCAAAATCATCATTAACATCAACAAGAGGAACATAAAACTCCTGAATTTCATAAATGCTGATAGATTTGTATGTAGCAGGATCAAGTTCTTGTAGTTTAAGCTGCCATTCCAGTCTCTGTACAGCATTTAAAGCTGCTGCTTCATGCTGTTGCCTCATCAAAAGGCATGTCTATGTAAAATGAAAAATTAGGTTAATGTTTTCAAATATTTGAAACAAACAGTTAAAAAAGAAAACTGCATTTAAGTAACACCAGAGACTTTTAAAGGGAACTTTCTAAAATTGACATACATAGCTAATAAAATATTTACTTAGTTTTTAATTAAATATCCATATATAATTAAACCAACAAAACACAGGTTCTCCCACCAAATAATTTCTTTACATAGCAACATAAACAAGCTGCTCAAGATTATGATTTTTTTCTTTTAAATGCTCCTTACATTACTATAATAATTTATGGTATTGCACTCAAAAAAGTTTACCATGCTTATTCCTCTCATCTTTATTGTTGCATTTGTCGTACAATTTTTTGGCTTTGAAAGGACAAATGCAGATACATACCTTTAATTTGTCAAATTTATCATCTACATCTTGTAGCCATGACATGAACTGCCTTGCATTAAATCGATCTCTAACTGATGTTTTACTGTCATCAGCCTACAAAAGAAACACATTAGAAACAGTTTTTCAGATAATGAAGTAATGCAAGTTGTTAACAATTACTTATTCCTGTTACAATACTGGAAAACAAGGGATTAAAAAGCAGCTCTGGGTCCAGATGGCCCTATCCTGCTACACCTGTAAAGTCTGCACAAGTGTGAGATGGAGTTTCAAAAGGGAAGCAGAGCCACTCAGGGAAGGAAGACAGTGGAAGGGAGCAGACCTGTGCTCTGGGCAAGTATGGCCCAGGAACTCTTGTTGCCTGAGATTTGGCAACACAGCCCTGACAAAGCCTGCAAAGGAGATACTCGTGACTGATTACAAAGGCCAGAAACTTTATTTGTGGTTCTTAAATTTACCCCATGGGGAAAATGGATATTTAAGTAGGAAGTGATCCAGGGAGGCAGCTGCTTAGCATCCTAAAGGGTAGAACTTAACCACTGGGCCCTGGATCAGACCCCAGGTTCCCTTATCAACTCCAAAAGATATGACAACAGGGATCTTTACCTCAGTGGAAAATCCACAATGGGAAGAACTGGGCTGATCAAGAACCCAAACCCCAAAGTCCCCACACTAAGGTGAAAGCCTTGAAGCCTTGCAAGTGTTGAAGACTTCTCTGTGATTGGACCTTTTTTTATACACCCCAAAAGGGGTGGACTAGGATATGTCACTTGGCTGGGGGTGGAATGTGTGGGGGAGAAGAGACTGATCCACAAAAGGAGGGACAGATCCAGAAGACAGAACTATAACTGAAAAAAGGGGATGTCAGGGAAGAAGACAACCTGCTGCACCTGTGCCTGACCACGAGATGGCACTGGTGGCAAGCATCCCCCTTTACAGGGGCCTACATAAAAAATGCTTTTTTAGATGACAAATAGTAGACTTTGATTCAATGTATCACGATTTTACATGCTGACATCACAAATGATGTAGAAGACACCATGCTTACTAAAGACTGGAGTCTGCAAATTCTATGACCCAAAGTTATTTGCTGTATACCAAGTACAACAATTATGGATAAGGGTCTCTGAAAAGTAAAAGATTTAAGTATGTCTTTCAAAATTTTATGTAGCTCATGTACACTTAAAAAAAATCTTGCACAACATTGCTAAACTACTTGTTCTACTTAAAAAAGCTAGTAACCAAACAAGACATTGAATTGTCTTTCAGATTCAGGGAAAGCAACAATAGCAACCAGAGGAAAGTTCAGCAATGTGACCTGATTGGCTGCAGAAGATATTCAAAATCAGGACAAGAGAAAGATCCATATTACTTTTTGCTCCACATGACAAAAACCCTTTACAAAGATGTTCCACCTTAAAATCTTCATCATTCAATGCCTCAGTATTTTTCTTGCAGCCACAAAGAAATCAAACTACTTCCTTTACGAAAGGGGTCACAACCATCAAGATGGGAGTGGGGTCTGATCATCTTTTCATTGTCATTTTTTGTTGGGACTATTCATGGAAGGCTAGTAGTATGTAAGCATATTCAGAATCATGACAGCAACAAACTTCAGTGTCATTCCACACACAATTAAATATACAGAGTAGTCTCAGAGTTTACTGCTTATTTTTAACAAACGCCATGCTCTGAGGATGAAAACTGGGGAAACCATACTATGCATTTAAAAAGAAAATCTTTCAGTTGGCAGTGTTGAAGATCTTCACATTTGCAATGATGAACTTTTCTGACAAAGAGGAATATAGTTAATAGAATAAGATATATAAACACTAAACAACCGAACAAGCACACACAAAAAACCCCCAAAAACCCGTCATCACAGTACTCCTTCAGTGAAAGACTACACTGCTATACTTCAAAAATTTCTTAGGGAAACAAGCAGATTTTTTACAAAACTGCCACACACTTTCACCAAGTACTAGACTATTGAAGAGTATTTTAAAGTATCACAAATCTCTTAAAACACTGAATGAAATTAAAACATTAAACACTATACATGTTCTTCATGCAAATATTGTTCAGATATATCCTTCTACTTCATTTCTTATGCCTCATTGGAATCCCCCCTTACCAATCCCTGCAAAAAAACCCCAAAAACTATGGTAGCAACCTAAGTAGCAAATCATCTGAATAGATTATATGAAATACTGGATCAGGTCTTTTGTCGGTGAGTCTAGTATCCTGCTCCAATAGTAATTATAGGAAGAAGGCAACAAGCCATTATAATAAACCTAATTAATTGTGCAATGCTGTCAAAGAAGAAGAAATCCCTCCTCAGCTCTGCAGGCAAATAGTTTATGCCCGAAAACATGAGATCTGACTATCTTTACATTTGCTTGTTTAACTACAAATGTGGCTAATAACTTTAAAATTACATGATGAAATTTTAGTGTTCATGAAAGTGAAGGACGTTCACTTTTCAAATAAACTAATTATTGCCTTAAACTATTGTATGAGCTTCTCCACAAAGCTTTTCCAGTCAACATTTGTGCAAAATCGCACCACCATCCATGCTCCGGACACCCAGGAAGTCAAAGGAAGTTTTGCCATTGACTTCAATAATACCAGGATATTACCCAATATCTTCTCGTAAGTCAGACTTAAAAGTACTTATCAAAGATAAGTAATAGGAGAATCACCTAACTGGATGTTCTGAAATCCTAACACAAGTCTCCTCTTACCTGAGAGTCCAGGGGCACATTATATACTTCAGCATCCAGCAGTACAGTGCAGGCACTGAATGGTAGTGTCTGGTTAGCTAAAGTTCTTGCAGCTCGATAATGGACACGCAGAACTTCTTGTTCGTTGGATACAATAAGCTTTTCCTAATTGAATAAAAATATTAACATATAGCTGAATACTTCACAAATTACCATTTTTATTTGCATTTGTAAAAATATTTGCATACCAAAATTCTTTTGGGGCTTTTTTTTTTTTTTTTTTTTTAAAAAAAACTGACTGAATAGAATTCAACTATAGAGTGTAAAACAAAGTCGTCCCAATATCATTA